>JAOXYA010048727.1:0-12295 GCA_028565675.1 Sorex palustris | reverse complement strand
GTGACTGTGAGTGTGTGAGCCTGTGAGGGTGTGAGCGTGTGAGCCTGTGAGTGTTTGTGTGTGTGAGCCTGTGAGGGTGTGAGTGTGAGCCTGTGAACCTTGGAGGGTGGGAGCCTGTGAGCCTCAGAATGTGTGAGCGTGTGAGCCTATGAGGGTGTGAGTCTGTGAGTGTGTGAGCCTTGGAGTGTGTGAGCGTGTAAGCCCGTGAGGCTGAGTAAGAGCCTGCATGTGCGGGAGCACAGAAGCACATCTGTGAATGTGTTTGTGAATGTGAATGTGGCAAGCACAAGTGTGTGTCTGTTTGAGTGTGATGTGTGTGTGTGTCTGTATGTGGGCCTATGTAGTGTGTCTCTGTGTGTGACTGTGTGTTTGTGTGGGCCTGTGTCAGTATCTGTGGGTCTCTGTGTATGTGTTTTTCTTGTGTGTGTGTGAATGTGCCTGTGTTTGTGTATGTCTGTGTGGGCCTGTGTGTTTCTTGTGTTTGTGTCTCTTTGTGTTTATGTGAGTGTGAGTGTATCTGTGTATTTGTGCCTATGATTGTCTTTGTGTGTTTGTGTGAGTCTGTGTTTATGTCTGTCTCTGTGTTTGTGTGTGTGTCCCTATGTGTTTGAGCATCTCTGTGTTTGTGTCTCTATGTGTGTGTGTATGTGTCTGTGTGTATGTGTGTCTGTGTTTGTGCCTATGAGTGTCTCTGTATGTTTGTGTATGTCTGTCTGTCTGATCTGAGCCATGTGTTTGTATTGTGGTGAGTGTCTCTGTGTGTTTGTTATGTGTGTTTTTGGGCCCATGTGAGTATCTGAGTCTGAGCATCTCTGTGTGTGTCTGTGTGGACCTGTGTGACCAGTGCACCTCTTATATGTTTGTGTGTCTGTGTCTCTGTGTGTTAGTGTGTGTTTCTGGGTCTGTGTGTTTGTGTTTCTGTGTGTGTGTCCGGGCCTGCACACACGTGTTTGTCAGGCGTGCCACCTGTCTGGGTTGTGTATGCTGGTTGTGTGACCGTGGGTGTATTGGCCAGGCTCAGGCTGTGGCGGTTCCAGTGCCCGGCACCGTGGCTGGGAGTCCCTGAGTGGACAGTTCCCGTGGGCATTGGTGGGAGGGGCCACTCTGATGTTTATTCAGCGCTTCAGAGGGAACGGGAGTCAGATAGGGAGCTGAGTCGGCCTCTAAAGAGCTTTGCCTATAAACGGCTATAATCTAGCAGGCCGGCTAAGATGGTAACGTAACTAGGGTGTTGGGGGAGTGTGTTGGGGGAGTGCTGCCTGGTGCTGGGGCAGTCTCAGAGGTCGAAGTGGGCCCAGAGCAATCCTCAGAAGGCGGCCTGGAGGAAGCAACTTGAGCTGAGGTTTGCAGATGGAGCGAGAAAGTAGGACGGAAGGCCGGGTGGGAGGGGCAGGGGGCACAGAGTTCTGGGGAGAATGGTGAGAGGCAGGCAGAGAGGTGGGTGGGCGCCAGCACCCTGGTTCCGCCGCTGTGGGGGGCTCGAGTCTCGGCAGGGCAGAGACTGTCCACCGAGGGGTCCTCTGCTCCACCAACACTTTTCCTCTGAGGTGCACAGGCAACCCCATCTCCTGGCAGAGCCTCCGGGGATGAGGGTGCCCAGGGCATCGTGACTGCCCAGAGATTCTCAGGGATCAGCCAGGTCCCCCCGGGCCAGCGATGCCCAGGCTGCCAGCTGTGGTGCCTCTGGGCATCTCCTGCATCAATGCCGCCTCTGTGGTCTCAGCCCGCCCTCCCGGTCCCCTCGCGGGGTGGCACCAGGCCGGCCCCCTGGCACTGGCCACAGGGCTGTAAGTGGACATTCTCCGCCCCGACGGCCTGGGTGCTGGGTGTGCTGCCTGGTTGTGAGCTGAGCTGGCTTTGGGAGAAGATCCCTGGCCACGCACACACACAAAACACACCTGACGCAAGGGGTGTATATGCACCTGGGTGCATGCACAGTGCACAGGGTGCGCGCTTCACTGGGGTGTTTGTGCACACAACTCACCTGGGGCGCACCCTTCACCTGTGACGCACACATGAGACACGCAGGTGTGTACACGCACTCGGCCTGTCACACAGCTGTGTACACACACACACTCGGGCCCCCAGTGGACACTGGGAGAGGTTGCTCCCTAGCATCCTTCCCGTGCCCTGTCTAAGCTACCCGTGCAGTCCGGACCCTGTGTGGGCTAGCTCCTTGTCCCCCATGCCCCTTTTGTCCTGGTCACTCCCAGGCCTTCCAAGAGGGGCCATGGAGACCCTCACAGCAGTTTGCAGCTAAGGGTCACGGCCCCAGCGACCCTCTCTGTGGCCCCCTGCACGCCTGGGGTCAGCCTCAGAGTGTCGCCAGCTAGCTGGGACGCTGCTGTGAAGGGCGCCAAGTGTCCACATTCTCACCAGGCCCACCGGGAAAGCGAGTCCCCACAGATGCACAACTCTGCCCACACGCCTGCCCGCCAGTGCCAGTGGCTCCCTAGCCTGACCTTGTCCAAAGGCCCAAAGTCCGGGGGCCTCAGTTGCCCCCAAGGAGCCAGGGTGGCTCTGGGAACCCCCATAAGCTGCCAACCGCAGGTCGGATGCACCCCACCACTCCACTCCTCCGTAGCTGGGATGCCTCCTCCGTGCTGTTCAGCATGTTGCCCCTTGTCCGTGTCTGCTGTGGTCTGGGCACCCAGGTCCTTGTGCACCTGGAGAGGTGACGCAGGGAGGCTTGGCCCCTGCTTCTGGGCTGTCCGCTGGGGGCCTTGGTCCTGCACTGGCACCATTTTCCCTGCCAGCCCCTGTCTCCTTCCTCAGGCACCCAAGCCCTGTCACACAGTGCCCCATCCTGCCTCTGCGCGGACACCCAGCGCCAGGCCGGCCCTGAGAGGAGCAGGTGTTGGCAGGAGCACAGTGTCCAGGGCACAGCGGCGGGCAGGGTCCCGGGAGCATGTGCCAGGCCGGCACGTGGCAGCAGCAGGCGCACATGCTCACATACAACGCAGCCTGGCAGCTGCACCAGGCCCACATGGCAGGAGCTGGCAGTGGGGGCACGGGGCAGCTCTTAGCCATGGAAGATGCCAACAGGCCAGCTGGACCCTGGGGACAGGCTCTGGGATCCCCAGGGGGAGGGAGGGTATGGGGAGACCCTCACACCTGGCCCCCAGTGGCCCAGCAGGTCTTCTTGGGCTGGTTTACAGGTTTGCCCCTTTTTCTTTCTCGTTTTGATTTTATGGGGAGCACCTGGCAGTGCTCAGGTCTTACTCCTGGTTCTGTGCTCAGGGATCACTCCCGGCAGGCCCAGGGGACTCTGTGCGGGCCACCTCGGTTTCCCCTTTCTTGGAAAGCAGGGGGCTTCCGCGGGCCGGGGAGCGGCCTGGGGTTTCTGTGTGCATTAAGGTATCAGCAGATCCAGGCCCGAAGAGGAACAGAGCAAATGAGGCCAAAACAGGAACTTTGCTGCCCCCCAGGGCAGGAGGGCTTTTGCAGGGCTCCCCTCCTTCGCTAAGAGACCCTCATTCTGACCGAGATCGCAGAGTGGCATGCAGGACCTGAGCCGGGCATTCAGGGGCTCCCTGGGCTGCCCGCAGGATGGGATGCACCCCCCCATCCTCCACTCCCCCACCCCCCGCAGTCCTGGGAACAGATGGAGGCAGGACTGGAGAGAGGCCCCAGAGCTGGGGGTCCCCCAGAGGGAGGCCCGAGCTTCTGGGCCCATTCAGCTGGCGGAGGCTCCTGCCAAGACCGGGCCCCGCCCAGCCCACTCCCCTCCAACATTATCAACTTGGGGTTTGTGTGCAAACAGCAGCTGCTCTCTTTGTCAGCTTTCCCCTCCCCTTCCCGCCTCCTGGCTTCCCCTCCCCCGGGTGGGGGGGCTGAGAAGCTGGCACCCCCCACCCCCCCTACCCCAGCACCTGGGCAAGGGGAGGCAGCCCCACCCCGTTCTCACACTCTCAGTTCTGTTCTGGCTGAAAAGGCACCTGGGAACCCAGAGCCGGCCAGGTGGGAAACAGGCCCGTGGGGTGGGCGCCTCTCTGCAGAACCTGCTTCCCTACAGTGGTCGGGTGGGGGGCTCTGAGGAGGAACCCTCTCACCCCCGGCGCCTGGCCTGTGTCCAGGACTTTGAGGAAGTTGTATGCGCCTGTGGCCGACACAGGAAGGACAGGCGGGAGAGTGTGGCCTTGTCACTTCGACTCTATGCTGGAGACTGACGGCCATGGGCCAGGGACCCTGGCCTGCCTGCGGGAGAGGAGGTGGGGGAGGGGGACAGGTAAGGAGCCGTGGCAGAGCCCAGACCCCACTGGCCCCGGGGCGCGGGGGTGCCCCACCCATGGCGGGACTTGGGGGCCTGGAGTCTGCGCAGGAGGAGCATGGCAAAGTGAGGACCTTGAGTGCGAGATGTGCGAGGGTGTGGGGGGACGCAGGGGACAGGTTAGGGGAACAGGAGTCTGTGAGTGAGTGCAAGGGAGAGGAAGGCCCCTCTGGAATAGTTTGGGAGGAGCCGGGAAAGAAGGGTGTCTGCGGGATTGAGGATTTTAGCTTTTTCCTTCCCTCACCAGAGGCCTGCAGGAATCGATGGACCCAGTCCCAGCACGGTTGCACCCATTGTACAGACGTGAACACCGAGGCTCCAGGCTCCAGACAGGGCTTCCCCTCAGTCTTGGGGTGGGGGGGAATGCAAGATTCCTCCAGAAGGGGTGGTGGGGACCCCCAAGTGTGGGACGAAGGCTTCGGGCACCGTGTTAGCAGGCTGTGCCAGGCACGGGAGCGTCTGAGTCCCAGGGGTGCTGGGGAGGCCCCACACGTAGATCAAAGGGGGCTGTGCTGGGAGGCGAGGGGAAGCCCAACCCCCAAGGCCCATCTGGAAGAAGATTCGAGTGCGTTCGAGAGGGGACGCATGCAAGCGTGCCGAACCAAGGAAGCAACGCCAAGCGCGGCCAGCAGGGAGAGCTGGGCCCGGTTGGACCCGGCGGGCTCAGCCTCTCCGAAGGGGGTTCCTTTCCCGGAGATCTGGGCCAGGAGGACAGGCCCGCGCGGCCTGGGCCTGTCCCCGCGCCGGGCCCACGCACGCGTGCACACGCCGTGTCCTCGCGGGAGGAAGGGGCCGGGCCCGAGACCTTAAAGCGCGGCCTCCGGGGGCCGCGCCGGGACCCGCGGGAACAAAGGCCTCGGGGGGCGGCGCGGCGCGGCCGGGCCGCGCGCTGATTGGCCGCCCTGGGTGGGCGGGGAGTCTCGGCCGCGCGCTTATTGGCCGCCCTGGGTGGGCGGGGAGTCGCGGCCGCGCGCTGGTTGGCCGCCGCGCTGCGCGCCCGCCCCGCCCCTCGCGGCCGAAACCCGAGCCCCCCGAGCCCCTGCGGGGGGACCCGCCCGCGCCCCGCCGCCATCTGCGCTGGGGGCGGGGCGCGGGCGGGAGTCGAGTTCCAGCCCAGCCCCCCCCCCGCGCTCCCACCCACCTACCCATCCCGTGGGTCCCCCGAGGCCCGAGGGGCAGGGTGCCCGGGCCACGGCCTGGGTGGGGGTCCCGGGAAAGGCTGCGCGCGGGGGGGCGGGGGGCGAGACCGGGCCTGGGTCGCCCCGCAGGCCTCTGGCCACCCCGCGAAGCCGGCGCGGAGGGTGGGGCGAGGCCGGCCGCCAATCACGGCCCTCGCTCCCCTTTGAATCCGCGCGGGCGGGCGGGCTGGCGCGGCTGGCCGCCAGGTGTGCGGCGCCCCCTTTGTCCCCCGCCGCCTGCTGGGCCCGCCCCGCCCCGCCCCCCGTCCCGTCGGGTCCCCAGGGGGCTCGGTCCCCAGGCCAGTGCCCTCCTCTCCCGCCTCCCGCCTCCCGCCTCTGGGACTAACGCGGGACTCCCGGTTCCTTTGGGAGTTGGGGGGGTCCCCAAACCGTGCCCCTTTTCAGTGCCATCCACACCCTCTTCACCCCCCCCAGCAGGGGTCTCCAGGCCCCAGGATGGTGGTGCTGGGAGTGGATTGGGGGGTGCGAAGGCTGTGCACGCCGTGGAGACAGGGCTGGGCCAGGTGCGCACGCAGGGCCCAGGGGAGCCCCTGGAATCCCGGATAATCGCCCCCTCCCCTCCCCGTCCCCCCCCCCCCCGCAGTCAGGAAGATTTAAAGGAGATTCTGCAGAGGACGGGGCTTTGCCACACTCGGGGGAGGGCTGGGGATGCCCGGACCTGGCAGGGAGTAGTGTGGCCAGGTGCCAGGGTGCCAAGCAGGGTGGGAGATTACGGCAGCACCCCAGTGAACTCAGCGCCCCGCGGGCGCCGAACAGAAGGGAGCCGGAGATTAGGGCTCTCAGGAAAGATGGGGGGCTGCTTTATCTTCAGCCCTGAGGGTGTGGCAGCCTCTGGGAGAGCAAGGCCAGAAGCCAGTGGGCGCCAGGCCGCTCTTCAGGGAAACCCTCAGTCTCTGGCCCCCTCCACATCCGGCCTTCTGACCCTCCCTCCCTCTGCTCCGGCCTTAAATGCCTCACCCACACCCTCGGGCTTCTTCTTCCTTCCAGCCCCTCGCATCTCTCCTCTCCACACTTCCAGCCTAGCCGCAGCGGCTGCATGAGGCCGGGACAAGGACCCGTGGCTCTGCAGCGGGACATGAGTCCCCAGCCATGTTTTTTTTCCTGGCTAACTGTGCCTTGGTTTCCCTTCTGTAAAACGGGAGATGATGACAGCTGGGCTGTGCTCCAAGTGCTTGACCCATATACTTGTTCGCCCGTTAAATCCTCCTAACGAGCCTGAGAGGTCATTATCACATGCTCACTTTACTGCACCACAATAAAAGTAGAGTAACGGACTACCTAGTTCTTAGGGTGTGGATGGCACTGAGTCGTAACTACCTGCTTTTATGGCACCTGGAAGCCCAGCTGATGCTCAGTTCGTTCGTTGGTATTTAGAAGTTCGGTTTGTTTCGTTTTGGGGGCCACACCTGTCGGTGCGCAGGGATTACTCCTGGCTGTGCTCAGAGTATCCCCTTCACCCACGGGATCGTATGTGAAGTCCGGGATGGAGCCCAGGTCTGCTGTGTGCAGAGGCAAATGCTCTCCCTGCTGCGCCATCCACCGCTCTGGCCCAGACTTTATTTATTTGCTTACTTATTAATTTGTTTTTTGGGCCACACCCAGTGGTGCCGAGTTACTCCTGGCTCTGAGCATAGGAATCACTCCCGGCAATGCTCAGGGGTCTTATAGGTTGCGGGGACCAAACCCGGGCCATAAAGCAGGGGTCTTACCCGCTGTATTATCTCCAGCCCCCCAGGAATTTAGCTTTTGACGTAGCTTCTGCCAACACCTTCCCCTCCCTACCGGCATCCATTCCTAAATGCCTGTTTCGGAATAAATGAGTGTTTGGGGGACTAGGCTGAAGGGATTCTTCTATGCTCCCGCGCCCCCTGGTGGCCACTGTGGCCACTGCAGGCAGCAGTGCGTATCCGAAGGCAGGAGGGCCACGTGGCTGGCTGGGGACCGCGGGGGATGGGAAGCGGGTGACCCCAGGCTCAGACCCCAGGTGACAGGCGCCAAAGGCATTTTTCAGGCCTTCAACCAGTGTGAAATTCCGTCGGGTTCTGAGAGCCGGGTATGTCCCCTGCGTGTGCAGGGAACGGTCGGTGCTGCAGAGTCTGTCTGGAAGATGCTGGAAGATGCATGAGTAGAGGGTGGGGGTGCGTGATCCAGTCCCTGCGCACACCCGTGTCCCCTGCTTGCGCGTGGCTGTCCCCAGAACCTGTCTGGGCCGGGAATGCTGGGCTCAGCCTACCACCACGTGTGTCCCGGAAGAACCAGGACTCAAGCTGGAGTCCTCGCCTGCTGTTCTCCACTTGTGTTGACTAAGTGTATGACTGCTCCGTGCCCCTGGGACCCCTAGGGTCCTCAGGGGTTGGGGTTCCCAGCTCGGGGTGCTCGGCTGGGCAGGATCCCGCTGTGCATACACGGACTGGCCTCAGGGAGTCACGTGGTTGTGGAGCGAGATGTCACCTGCCTGCCTCAGTGTCCTCATCTGCTAAATGGGGTCACAGGCACGTTGCTTCCAGGCTGAAGAGGTGCTGCGCACGTTGAAGGGCAGGTTTGGCGTCTGGCAGGGTGGCCGGGCTCTGCTTCCCACAGTCACTGTGTCCCCGTGTCCCGTGAGTTTGGCCAGCCCTACACGCTGGCTCCTTCAGGGAGCACCAGCCTCGGCCTGACGCCCCTCAGCACGCACGGGGCAGCGCCCCCCCCATAGAGATCATGCACGCACGCACAGGCCTGCACCCCATCCGGGCATTCACACGACAGAGCTCTGCCAGAGCATGCACACACGGCAGCGGCCGGGCCAGAGCACGCACACGCCAGCCCCCCCAGTACACACGCACACACACGTGCGCGCCAGACCCCCACAGAGCACGCACATGGGTGGGGCCCCAGCACGCACAGATCAGCCCCCCAGAGCATGCACATGCCTGCCCCCCCCAGCATGCACACGCCGGGGCCCCCCCAGCACACACACATACACACACACCACGTGCGTGCTGGACCCCCACAGAGCACGCACATGCCTGCACCCCCCACCAGCACGCACACGCCTGACCCCCGCACCCCCCCACGAAGAACACACACACACACACACACACACACACACACACACACACACCCCGGCCCCCTCCAGCACACACATGCCGGCCCCGCCCCCCGTAGCACGCACACGTTGGCCCCCAAAGCACGCACTCGTCTGTGCCCCCAAAGCACGCACACGCCGCCCCCCAAAGCACGTACACGCCAGGCCCCCACGCAGCGGTAGTGCGGGGAGAGGGCGGGAGGTCGGGAAGGAGCCCCCTGCGGGCACCCCGGCGCCGGCCGTTGGCACGGGTGGCCACTTGGGGGAGCCCTCTGTCCCCTCCGCCAGCGGGAATGGAGGGGAGGGTGCTGGGGCCCCCTCCGGGATCCCGGTGGGGGAGGGGAGGCAGCGCCCCTTCCGGGAGCAGCCCCAAGTTAACCCGTTCGTGGCTGGCGCTAGCCCGTGGGCCCCTGGTGTTGGGTGCTGGGAAGAGGGTTCGGGGTGGGACGGAGCAACCCGGACGACCCCTGGGCTACAGAGTGGGGGGGTCCCTGGTATTCCACTGTTCCACCCCAAGTTCTTCTGCAAGGTCTCACGGCGTGTATGAGAGCAGTTGGCAGTGATCCCTGATCGCCAACCAGAGGAAGCCCTTCTAGAGCTTTCCCCCGGATTCCAGGGCCATCAGGGCCCCCTGGGCATGCCCCGCTTCTTCCTAAGGGCTCCTGTCACGGGGAGGAGACGGTCTGGTGCTTCCCCGCGGCCCCCCTCGCTCCGGGAGACCCAAGCAGGCAGCAGGCCTCTGCGGTGCCTCTGAGCTCAGTACCCGCTGGGGCACAGGCCGCTCTGAAACCCCCTGCTGGAAGCCAGGGGCAGGGAGGAGGGCATGGAATGGGCACTGTGCTTCCTCCTGGGGACCAAGGCCATCAGGGTTGTTCCCAGGGTGGGCATGAGTGGGTTTCCTAGGGGACATGGGCGCCCCTAGTCTGCAGCCTCCAGCCCCAAGAACCCTCCTTGGACTTTGGTTGCTTGGATTTGGGTTGAAAGGGAGAGTTTCAGTGAAAAACTGCTGAGGTCAGTGGGCCCTGGGCACGCTCCTTTGGGGATCCCCCTTTCCGACCTGAAGTCCCTGCCAGGTCACTAGGGTCCATTTCCTCCCTTCCCCCCTCATCCCTGCTCCCCTGATGGTCCACAGATGGGAGCCCCCCATGACCCACAGCCTGGGGAACAGATGGGTACGCCCCTTGCAGGAAACTGGAGGGAGAGGGGGCTCTGGCTCCTCCTTGGTCCCCAGCCCGCCACCTCTCTGGGAAGCAAAGACCGCCCCCCACAAGGGCCATGGGAGACCTAAGCTCCTCCCAGGTGGGTGCTCCTCGTTCCTCTGACCCCGGCAGTCCTTAGGAGGCCAGGCAGCATCTCCCAGGCGCGGGACGGGACTCGGGTCCATGTCACTGCAGCCCCCAGACTAAAAGGCATTTTGCTCGGTGTGGGGACAGACACACAGAGAGAGAGGTGGCGGGAGTGACAGACACGGGCAGGGCAGGTCAGGGCAGGGCAGGGCAGGTGAAGGCAGGACCCTGACTCACACTTCTGGTCCCAGCGCCTTCCCATCCCACTGGGCCGGGATTCTGCGTATCAGGACAGATGGGGACAAGTGGGGTGCAGGGGAGTGGAGAGCTGGGATGGGGGACAGGGGAGGCGCAGAGGGTCAACTGCCAGCTGAGGCTGGGGCCGGAGGAACTGGGTTCTCTCAGACAGTAGCCCGCCCCCCGCCCCCCTACTCCCTACCTGGCCCCCAGGAGGTTCTGGGGGACTCAGCAGGCCTGGGCCAGGCTGAGTGACTGCAAAGTACTGACTTAGACACTGCCAGAAAGGGGCCCCGAGTGACCTGGGTGGGGCCCGGGTATAGTTCTGTGACCCCCCACAGCTGAGTAAGTGTAGAGTGGAGGCTTGTCTCGGGCAGCCCTGTGGGTACCATCCCCCACCCGTGACCGCTTGTCTTCCCTTTGCTGAACAACCCCGGAGCTCCAGCACCAAGGGAGGAAGTGAGACTCACCTGGAGGACTTCCTGGAAGAGGTCAAACTGCAGCAGGAGGATAACTTGTGAAGAGCGGATGTGCGTGTGTTTCTTTCCCAGGGCCCCAGGGTGCAGGGTTTGGGGGCTACTCCTGACTCAGTGCTCAGGGATCGCTCCAGCAGGTGCTAAGGATCGAACCCAGGTCTCCTATGCTCAGAGCATCTGTTTAACCCCTGGAGCATCACTCAGGCCCAGCAAGGCATTTTGGTCTGTTCCAGGGCCCGAGGGTGCCGCTCTGTGCTCCCAGGGGCCTGGGGGTTACTCCCTGCTGTGCCGGTGCTCTTCCAGGCCCAGAGAAGGAAGGTTTACTTTATTTGGTTTTGGGCTCACGCTCAGCGGTGCTCAGGGCTTCCTCGTGGCTCTGAGCTCAGGGATCACTCCCGGTGGTCTCAGGGACCATATGCAGAGCCCGGAAACGAGTCCACACTGGCCGTGCGCAAGGCCAGTGCCCTCCTCACTGTCCTTATTGCCTGCATCAGGCTTGAGTCCACTGAGGATTCATTCGCTGTGGTGTTGGGGTCTGATTTGGGCAACTGGGGGAATCGGATGGGGTCTTGAACCCCCTTTCAACATTGGGGGTTTCCCCCTTCCCCTCTTAGATGCCAGAGGGTCCCTCCACAGTGAGACAGGACCTTAAAAAAAGCGATTGGGTGCCCTGGGCAAGGCTGGCCCCCAGGATTCCCTACTGGGCAGAAGAGGGGTTCTCTGACTGGGGGACTTGAGTCAACTTCCCGGGTTGATAGGAGGAATCAGAGAGCCCAGGAGGAGGGGAATCAGGAGGAGGAGCCTCAGGAGGGAGCTGCCAGGCAGGGGGGTCTCCTGCCCCCACCCTCTGAGCGGCCACCCCTGGGATTACCTCCCAGAAGCTGCCTCAAATTATCCGCCCAGAAATGAGGCCAATTAAAGCACAGCGGAGGGGCCGGGGGCTCCCTCCCGCTAAAAGCCCCATTTAGAGCGTTTCCCGAGGGGGCGTCGGGTCGGGCGGCTCAGGGGTGACACCCCAGAACCCCAGGTAGGGGGTGTCGGTGCACTAAGCGAGCTGGGAGTCTGCTGGGTCACTTCCTTCTCCACCGTCCCTAGGGGCGCGGGGACCCAGCGGGGCCTCGGCCTGGCGACAGCGGGCAGGGCGCTCGCCTTGCACCCTGGGCTCCATCCCTGGCACTCCACAGGGTCCTGTGGTCCCCGAGGACCCAGGGGCGGGGGTGTGCGGAACTGAGAAGTCGCTCCCCCGCTTCCTGTCCGCGCGCCGCGGGGGTGCGGGGACCCTCGGGCCGGTTCGCGCGCGCGGGGGTGGGGGGTGGGCGGCGCAGAAGGAAACGTTGGCGCCCCCGGGGGTCCCCACCCCCACCCCACCCCCGGCCGCGCGTTGGTCCCCGCGCGGGGGGCCGGGTTTTGCAGGCTCCCAGGGGCACCCCGCACCCCTCGGGCCAGTCCCAGGGCCCCTGCTGCCCCCTCCCCCCACGGCCTGGCGGGGGAACGTTTTATAACCTGCCCGGCCGGCTCCTTTCTGGAGCTTTCCATTCAATTATTTATGCTTTCCTCGGCAGGAAGTCGGCGGGCACAGGAAGTCTCGGTTCTCCCGGGACCCCTTCTCTGAATGTGACCCCTGGACGGGACAGCGCCGCGTGGGCAGCGCCTTCTCGGTCCTGCGGGGGAGGGAGGGAGGGAGGAAGGAGAGAGCATAATAATATGCTCTGGCATGCAAGCTACCCGTGATATATTTGATGTGCCAAAACAGTAACAAC
>JAOXYA010048717.1:0-12295 GCA_028565675.1 Sorex palustris | reverse complement strand
GTGGCACTTGCTAAAATCTCAGGGCTAGGATGAATGGAGATGTTACTGGTGCCTGCTCAAGGAAATCAATGAACAACAGTATGACAGTGACAGTGATACAGTGATTGATCACTGGAAATACCTATTGCTATAGAAATCAGAGAGAAAGAGAGAGGGTATTGCTTTGAGAAGTAGCTTGGAGAATATTCGAGTCACGCATTGGCGAGACTAGAAAGCCAATGAGAGCGGATGCTTGGTGGAACAGTATGGATAACACAATCTCATTTTCAGTTGAAAATACTGTCATTAGGCCAGAGAGCTGGTACCGGGGGTAAGTACAGGGTGCATTTGGCTTGTGTCCTGCTGACTCTGGTTCGAGCCCCCAGCACTAACAAGGATCCCTCCTGAGACTGAGCCAGGAATAGCCCCTGAGCACCACAGGGTGGGCCCTGGGGTAAACAATCACACAGTCATTGTTCTGTGAAGTTGGTCCCCAAAGTGTGAACAGTGGGGTTCCTGGGCTGGCTTGGTGGCATGGAGTCGGGTCTCCATTGCTCCTTCAGTCCCTGTGTCCGTGGGCTGTTTCCCAGGCGTGGACATTAGAAATACTCCAAACAAATCAAATTCACATGGCGCCAGCTGGATGGACATGGGCCTTCTGTGCTGTTCCTGGTGCTTCTCTCCCCTACCCCTTTAAAAAAAATTTTTTTTTTAATTTTAGAGCATAGCATAGCTGTTCATGATTGGGTTTCATTCACACAGTGTTCCAACACCATTCCCTCCACCAGTGTACATTTCCCAGCACCAGTGTCCCCAGGTTTCCTCCCATCATACCCACTCCTACCCCCTGCCTGCCACAGAGGCAGGTACTTTTATTCTCTCTCTCTCTCTCTCTCTCTCTCTCTCTCTCCTTTTGGGAATTGTGCTTTTTGATATTGATACCGAAAGATTATCCCTTACCTATTTTTAACCCTCAGATGTTGTCCAGCGTGACCATTTCGAGCTATTATTGTCATAGTTGTCTCTTCTCTATGTTTCCTACCCTCAAGTTTTTCACACACTTGTGGGTAGTTTCAACCATTGACCAGTCCTCCTAACTCCTTTTTAGCATGGTCATGGATATTATTCTTCTAATATATATATATGTATATTATATACCACAAATAATGCAATCATTCTATATCTGTCGGTCTCCTGACTCATTTCACTCAGCATGATACTCTCCATGTCCATCCATTTATAGGCGAATTTCATGACTTCATTTTTCCTGACAGCTGCATACTATTCCATTGTGTAGATGTGCCATAGTTTCTTTATCCGTTTGTATGTTCTTGGGCACTCAGGTTGTTTCCAGATTCTGGCTATCTCCACCCCTTTCTTTTCGCTCCTTCACCAAAGTCAGACAAAATCATTCCCTTCCACTTCTCTGCAGGTGACACTGAGCATGGGAATGTGGCTGCAAGGCAAAAAGCAGCCCTGGAGGGCTGTGAGGAAGCATTCCTGGGTTTGGGGGTGCCTTCCCCATCCCCAGATCCTCCACTGCAGCCCAGATACCCTCCCCACCTGCCCTCCAGGTGATCAGGGTCTGGGCTTGCTTTGGTCAGATGCTGACAATTTTCTTGCTGCTTTATACTCCATGCAAATGAGACCATTCAGTGTTTCTCTGACCTATTTTTCTGGATGTGACCCCTTCTGGTTCCACCTGTGTTGTGTAAAGGCAATGTGTATTTTTGTCTTTCTTTCTCGTGTGGGGTGAGACACACCCAGCAATGCTCAGAGGCTATTCCTAGCTCTGTGCTCAGCTGTGACCCAGGGTGGTGCTCAGGGCTTTGAACCAGGTTCTGCCTGTGTAAGGCAACAACCTGGCCCCTGGCACTGTCTCTCCAGTCCACATGATTGAGTCGAACTCATCTGGGCAGCTCAGAAGCTGAGGAGAATATCACCGTCTGCATCTTTCTCTTGGCTGTGGAACAGAATGCTGCAGTCAACCAAAGTGTGCTTGGATCTTTTTACACTCACACTTCTGTGTTCTGAGACAGATAACCTAGGCAGGGAGCAGTGCCGACTAGTTTCCTAATGCCTCCCTCTGTTTTTTGTTTGTTTCAGTTTTTTTCTTTGTTTTTTGGGTCACACCAGGCGATGCACAGGGGTTACTCCTGGCAGTGCTCGGGTACCATATGGGATGCTGGGCATCGAACCTGGGTTGGCCATATGCAAGGCAAATGCCCTACCTGCTGTGCTATCACTCCAGCCCTGCCTTCCCTGTTTTCCTAACACTTGGTATTTCCCACCTCTTATATTCCATCAGAAAAGTGCCCAGCACCCCATTGCCCATAGTCAAGGCCTGCACTCTCCACCCTTTTTTTTTCCTTTTTTGCGCCACATCTGGCTATGCTCAGGGGTTATTCCTGGCGGAGCTCAGGAGACTATATGGGAAACTGGGGATCAAACCCTGGTTCACTGCATGCAAGGCAAACGCCCTCCTCACTGTGCTATCTCTCTGGCCGGATCTTCTCCATTCCCCTCTCGGCTTCTTCTTCCCGCAGCCCACAGAAGCTCTCCGTGGCTTCCTGTCCCTGCCCCCCTTGCACTCTGACCCTTTCCTAGGCAGCAACTTTTCCATATTGATCTTCACATCCCAGCACACTGCTCATCCGAGGCAAACTAGAGAGAGGTTTGGAAGGGAATTGCTCAGAGGAATAGTTGTTTTCTAAATATTTGATATGCTTTTCCAGTAAGATGTCAACAGTTCTTTCTCTGTTAAACCTGCTAACAGGTTTCTAATAGCACCTTGTTCATTTCCTGACTAGCAAAATAAAAGCAACGTTAATCTGTGTTACATGGCAATTAGCTTGCCATGACAAATATTTCAAGGACCAGGAAGAAGAACAAGTGAGGGAGCCGGCAAGGGGAGGTCAGATTCACCCCCTTGCCTGCCTGGCACGCTGAAGCAGCCATGGGAGCCCAGTTCCAAGAGGAGACTTCAGGTTTGAGGGGGAGTCTCTCTATTTGCTTGGATCTCAAAGCAGGGGATGGAGAAATCACTGGTGTTTTTCTTTTTTTCCTCTTTAACTCTAAAATCCTCTTCCAAATGATCCCACTTAGCTAGGGCTTACACATCACACATGTTTGCTGTGTTCAAATTAGCAATCGACAGGGCCTGGAGAAATGGTGTTTTGTCAGAGCCCCCCCTCCAGCCCCCCTCCCGGGCAATCTAGCTGGCTTCTGGCCACAGGTGTGCAAACACATTAAGGCATCTCTTCCAACACTGGCTCCTGTCTCTTTAAGAGATTTCAGCTGCTCCTTCATTGGGTGATCATTGAACCGTATGAGGGTCAATAAAGGAATAAAAAGTCTCTGGGTAGTGATTCGAACACAAGGAACTTGATCCCAGTTTGGTACCTGTGTCCATATGCCTCGGCTCGCCTGCAGCTGACCTGCGTGCAAGATGATTTCGGGAAAGACCATCAAGCTGGTGGTCTTTGAGCTGCTGGAGTTTGTGGCCTTCTCCGTCCCCACCTTGGTGATTGTAGAGAAGTTCGCCTCGTCCTACCAGGACGTGCAGAATGTGCAGACCACGCCCGGGAGAACACATTACTGGATGATTGTTTCTTGCTCCATTGCTTATGTGGCTTCCACGACTCTGCTGATCTGGGTTCCCGTCAAAGTCCTCCTGTACAAGAAACGTCACCTGTACAAAAAGATTAAAGGATGGTGAGTCCAAGAACGCTGCCAAGTGGGGCTCGTGTGTGATGCGGAAGGATATTCTCACGGGATAGGGTCCGCCGTTTGAGATGAATGGGGTGCTAATCACTCTTTTGATGTCAGTGTACATAATAGTATGGTACCTTTTAAATTTGTTTATTTGTTTACCAGGCCACACCTGGTAGTGCTTGGGGGTTACTCCTGGCTCTGTTCTCAGGAATCATATGGGGACCAGATGGAATGCTGGGGATTGAACTAGTGTCAGTTGTGTGCAGGGCAAGCGCTTTATTGGCCTTACTATTTTGAGAGACATAGTAAGGGATCTGGCCTTTCCTCTTTTGTAAGAATAATAATAATAAAATCGTTTTATTTATTTGTTGATTTTTATTGTATTACCGTGAGATACACAGTTACAAAGCTTTTCATGATTGGGTTTCAGGCACACAGTATTTCAATCCCGTCCCTTCACCAGTGTACATTTTCCACCACCAATGCCCCCAGTTTCCCTCCCTAGCCCTCTCTCCAGCCTGCCTCTATGGCAAACACTTTTGTGTCATTGTTTTTACTTCCTTTTTTTTTTGCTTTTTGGGGTCACACCGGGCAATGCTCAGGGGTTACTTCTGGCTCTGCACTCAGGAGTTACTCCTGGCGGTGCTCAGGGGACCACATGGGATGCTGGGAATCAAACCCGGGTCGACAAACGCCCTACCCACTGTGCTATCGCTACAGCCCCTTTATTTCCTAATAATGAATGACAAGTGTTGGGAGTTAGCAGAGCCCATGATACTCTGTTGCAAAGGTTGCACCTAATTTCTCTGTGTGCTGAATTGCATAGGTTCCACACTTATGATGCATAGTCATCATCATAGTCATCATCGTGCAATTATAGACTTTGATTCTTGTGTAGAACTTAGTCTAGTCTATTTTTAAATGTTTGCATTGCATCATTTTGCAGGTCTAAAGAATCATTTGCTCATTAAACAAGTGGGATGTTGGCATATTTGGTTCCATTACTAAGTTTTAAAAAAACATTATGTAGTAAATTCCCTTATCTTGGTGGAGGAGGGAAGCATACTTAATAATAACAGAGCAGAAATATTTCAAGTACAGCAAGATTTAGTGTTAATTTGCCACCAGTTTAGCACGGACTATATTGAGTCTTGTAAAGATAATGAGAGTGAGTAACTGACATAAAAGTACTTTCCCATTTAGACCTTCAGATCTGATTTTTGCCCCTCTAGGATTTCTCCGTTAACTTTTCTTTCAAACTGATCTTTGTTATTATTACCACTATTATTATTATTTGGTTTGAGCCATACCCAGTGATGCTCAGAGGCTCTCCAGGTTCAGTGCTTAGGGGTCATATCTGACAAGCCAAAGGATGTGTTTTGAGTCATCTCCCAGGTTCAACTGAACTTGATCTTATTTTGTTTATGTGTGGCGGGGGGTTTTATTAAGGGGTCCTCAGGATGCCGAGGGACCCCACTGGGAATTCTTAGCCCCCTGGGCTGGTGACTTAGAGTATGTGCCTGCAGATGCAATGCTGCTTGGTCCCTGCAGTGCTGCGGGGGAAGGGGGAATGTGTGGCTCCTGCGGCCATGCTGGATGCCTCCAGGAACACCTATCAGTGCTCAGGGACCTCTAGGATTGCACCTGGGACCCTCAGGGACACTATGTCTTGCCAGGAATTGAACGAGGTCAGGTTTTTGCTAGGCCTGAGCCCTAGACACTGTATTATTTCCTGGTGTTGGACTTAAAAGTCAAAAGAAGGGGCAGAGGAGATGACCCAAAGGGCTGAAACTCTTTCTTTGCATGTGGGACTCCTAAATTTATTCGCAGCACCACATGGTCACCTTCATGGTGTGAATTTCTCAACCCCCCACCCCTCAAATAAAGACAAACAATATGGAACATATCTTAAAGGCAAGGAGTCGGGACTTTCAATCCAAGCAAAGGCACAGAAAAAAGAAATACAAAAGAGCTAGAAATCTTGGAGGGAGGGTACAGGAGGGGAGTATGGACCTGCACCCGCACTTGAAGAGCCCAGAGAATCTTTCCAAGCTGTGGGTTTCTGGAAACAAACCGTCAGGTGGGAATTGCTTTGATCAATGGGGCCAGTGGCAGGTTTTCCAAGCCTTGACCTAAAGACCAAGGTCAGGAGGATTTAGAGCAGAGTGAGGCCCTCCCTACCCAGTTATGAAGTGCCTTGCTTGTCTGAGACCCCGGCCTGGGCTGGAGAATTGGGAGGGAATGGGGCAAAAAAGCACAGGAATAAATCATCCCAGCCCAGGATGGCTTACTTTGATTTTTTTTTTCTGGCATTGGCTCAGATCCCCAAGATTTAGGCAGCAGACCTACCCAAGTCCCAGTGCAATATATTAAGCCATTCCTGATTCTCCGCTCACCACATATGCACTCTAAGATTTACATATTACTATCTCATTTCACTGACTACCACCTGGTACAGGAGATACTTCATAAACATATTATTATAAGCCCTAAGAGGAAATTGAGATGGAAGTTAAGCAACTTTTCCAATCCACGGATGAGTGGAAGGGCCAGATTGTGGAGTTAAGTCCGTTTGACTCAATCATTTAACCTTCCAATAAGTCCCCAAAATGCCTTTTAGAAAGAAGGGAGCCAGTCTTTTGGGGCACTTGGATCAACAAGAGAAGACTTCCATTTCATCTCTGTTTGTGTACCTGGTGCTACGGTTTTATGCCTTGTGTCCACAGTCCCAGAGTTTAAAGCTGGTTTTTAGAAAATGCTCTTCTGTGCTTTCATTTCTCTGTGTGGTTGTTGATTAGTCCCAAGTGAGGTAGATTGTTGTAGATAGATGGAAAATTATTTAGGTTTGCAGCGAAACTAAGAGCCTCTTCCATAATCACCTCAGTTATGAGAACTCTTATATGTTATCTTTTATTGGCAAGGAAGAAAAAGTTGCTGAGTATGATTGAAGGCAGGCGTTGTGTACTATGGAATGCACACTTGATGATGAACCAGGAAGGCAGGTGCTAGAAGGAGAAATTGAAACTTAAAGAAGCAATGAACCAGGCCATGTGATAGGCTCAGAAGCTGAGGAGGGTGCTGGGTGAGTTCAGATCTCTGTCTTCAATCCCCTGCAACTTTTTCTTTATTTCTGTCTTTGAATACCCAGTTTTTTTTATAAGGAAAGGGAGTTCTTTTAGAGGCAGTGGAATACATTTTCCCCAAAGATAAGTTCATGGGCATTAGACATGGTTTGCCAGGATGTAGATTTGAAACTTTAATATATGTGGTCAACTAGAATGTGTCTGATATATCTCGATTGCTCTATGAAGATGATGTAAAAGTAAGGATGATTATAGAAATAAGGATTCCACGTGTGGATTATTTTTGAAGATGTTGTATACAAGTAGCTCTTTATGTGAAACTACATAGAGCCTTAGTATTCACGGATCTCTCGAACAACCTGAGAAGGTCCCACATGCCCACCATGGTCTCTAAGACACTGGAAGAAGGATCATTCTGTTAGTAAAAGGCATACTCAGCCACAGAGGCTGAGAGTCTGAGTTCAAATCACATCTCTAGCAGTGATCATGAGACCTTGTATGAATTCCCTATATTCATTGAACTTCAACTATCTCATAAAACAGGAATAACCTGGTTTCTTCACGTTGGCATTGTGCTAAGAAGCTAAAAAATGGGTCATACAGATAGTTGAAAGGTTAAGGTGCTTGCCCTGTACACATCTGAACATGGTTTGATCCCCGGCATTGCATATGGTCCCTGGAACACTGCCAGGAGCCACTGCCAGGAGCAACACCCAAACTCAGAGCCAGAAGTAAGCCCCGAGGACTGCTGAATATGGCCTAATACCTAATACCTTTCCCATGCCAAAAAGTGAAAAATAAGAATCAAATATGATGCTTTCTCCTAAGCTCCTTTGAGGGTACCTGGCATTATAAAATCAGTGCTGCTCCTTCAGATTGAATTTAATATTTCCACCTAAAATACAGTCAAAGCATCATTGACATGACTGAAAAAGCACTAGAAATAGAGAAAATTCTGGACTGTGAGGGAAACCCTTCAGGTTGATAGAGCCCTTGGGAATCACTTTCACCCAGGATCAGGGAAGGGATAGCACCGGTGTCAGATAAAGCATTTTGCCTTTCCACAGTCCTTGCATATTTGACCTCCCCTCCATGTGGGGAAGTACCATCCTCATTTTGTATGGGATGCCACAACTCTACGGAGTCCAGGAGGGCCCTGATCTGGGATGTGTTGCTAACTCTCATTCAGTGCTCTTTGCCCCGTGAACCACTTCCTCATTCCTGTTGCATGAGTCTCCTCTCTGAGGTGTGCCTGCCAGCATCCATCAGAGACTGGGAAGATGGTTCCAGCCACAAGGAAAAGTTGCTCACACACACACACACACACACACACACACTCCAACCCCACCCTCCAGCCCCCTTGTAAATCGCCCTCACGGAGAGAAGCACTTTTCCCTGGGCCATCAGGGAAGGTGTGGAATCAGCCAGCAGTGAGGTCTGGAGTCAGAGTAGGGCATGTGGTGGTGGTGGTGGTAGGTGGGTGGGTGGGGGGAGGTAGGGCAGGAAGATCATGGGATTCCCTTCCTGCCTTGGCACTGGGCACCACAGGGTTAGGATTCTCTGGGGTCTTCCAGAGTGAAGTTCCTCTCCAGGTTGCTGCATCAGAGATCCCTGGAGGAGCCACGTGTAAAAGATTCCCAACATTTGGGATGATGACTCACCTGGGTTAAAGCCTTAGTGTCTTCAGTGAGATTTAGCTGCAAATGGGTGATAGGGGTTGAGAGTAATGGTCGAGATAGTGGCATTTGCCACAATAAATGAAGAGCAAATATTAGCTGAAGGGTCAGTATCAGAGTGAAGTCCCTGCTCCCTGGGCTCTAGTTGATGTCCTCTCTGTATCAGGACAACGAGCAGGCCCATTGGGCAGATGAGGACACAGAGGGACAGAGGCAAAAAGACCACACAACCAATGAGTAAGAGAGACCCTGGGGTGTCTGTGCCGAGGCCCTGACTCATGCTGGATCACACGAGGACCCCCATGTCCTGTGGGACCCCCGGGTTGGGTACCAGGAGCAGGGTCCCCGCTTTGTAGCCGGTCTTGGCAGGGTATGCTTATGAACCAAGCATTGGCTCCTGTTTTCCCTCGACGCACCCCCAAGCTCCCCACGAGTGTCCCCCACCCCCGCAGCAGGAAACCAGTGCTGACAGCTAGACTTGCATCTTTCTCCCCAGGTGTGCTGCTCAGCGCTCAGATCCCACCAGCCTCCCCCCAGTGAGGCCCTGTCTGGGTCACCCTAAGCGCGTGTTTTGGATGTGACTCTCCACATTTTGTATTTCAAGTTCAGTGTCAGGTAACTTTTGTTATAAATACCAGAGTCTCTTTTTGTTGTTTTTTCATCCAAGGAAACAGGACAAATATTTGAATACCCTGTGCTGGGGTACATTCATCCTTCAGCCCTGGTATCCTTGTTGTTGCTTCTGTCCCCTGAATGTCTCATTTTCCAGTCCTGTGGACAGAGGAACAGTCATCTTGGGCCACACCTTGGATGCTCAGGAACTACTCCTAGCTCTGTGCTCAGACTCGCTCCCAGAGGTATCCAGGACTTGGTCCAAACTGGGTTAAAGCCTTTCACTTGGTTCGTCTTTCATGTGATGGTGCCCCTTGAGAGTTGCCTCTGACCCCAGCAATTAGCATCTTGACAAAGTTTTCTGCATGCCCTTTAAAACCTGCTCTTCCCTGGGCCTGGGATGTCAGCACTGGGCCACAGACTCTCCCAGGTGGAAGGCATTTTACAGGCCATGTGCGTTACCATCTCTCCACAGTCCACACTGATGACAAAGGGAATTCACAGCTTTTTGGGTCTCCCCACTGATGAAACCAGTTTTTCTACTTTCCTCACTGCCAGGGAAAATCTACCACCATATTTCTTCCTTTCCCTGTTCCATGCAGATCTCACTTCCTGTGCTTGCCTTCCAGGTGCCCCTTGAACTTGACCCTGGCCAGAAACTCTTTGCCCTTTGCCCTCTTCACTGCTTCCCAGCACCCCTTTGAGTCTCATAATGTAACCTACTGGTTGTATGGTGATGGTTTCCCAAACCTCCCCTTGTGGCTGCTGTGGCTAGAGAAAAGCTTTCAAATATTTGAAGAAAGGTTCTTTGCTCTACGACACCTCAACCTCAGAGGCCAGACTTCCACAGTGGGGACTTGGTCAGTATCCTGTGATGATTTCACATCTCCTTAATGTCCCACAGATACAGCCATTAACTTCAGCTATTGATATGATATTACTGGCTTTAGTTGCAACAACATTCCTTGTTTCATAAAGTATACAATTGACAGAAACTGGTTCCCAGTGTAGTTCTTGCTCATCCTATGCTTCAAGAGTCTGAAGGGCAAACCATGTGTGTTCTGACCTTAAAATTTCCTAGAAACAGACTTTAAGCAAAAGCATGTGTTTTGCTTAATAATGTTACTTTATTCGATATTGGCCAGGATATTTTTCTTGCAAATTTTGTAGCCAAAAGAAGTCCAATAAAATAATGTTATCTGAGGACCACTTTACTTGCTCTTCACAGCAATTTTTAGATAACTGGGGGATGAATGAAATATTTAATTTTTCCAACCTGAACTCAATAGCTTACTCTTTTGTTTGTTTGGGGGCCACATCTGACTATGCTCAAGGCTTATTTCTAGGTTCACTCTTGATGGGAATCAGGACCATTTGTGGTGCCACATAGCAAACCAGGGTTGGTCTCATGCAAGGCAAGTGTGTTACTCACTGGACTATCTCTCCAGCTCTAGGGCCAGAATTTGTGTTGCACCCTTGGAAACCTGGAACTCACCCTGGCTATAAGTGCAGATCTTTCTTCCTGGGCCAAGCTCTCGATAGGGTTCTTCTCTTAGTCAAGATACAATGTATGTGGACTATGCTCTTAAGTATAGGACTTCAACTCCACCCTTACATGGGAATCAGTACCAGGTTCACAAGTCCTTCCCAGTCCTGTACTGTGCTCACACTCTTGCAATTATATCCAGGATGAATGTAGCTTAAAAGAAGTCTCTGTTCTTAGCATGAGTTCTGTTGCTCATCAGCAGAACTTTAAAGCCTTGTAGTTCTGGAAGGTAATCTAAGGTCACCATAGAGACTGGGATGCTTCCTCTGAGTCTCAGTGGTGGCAACTGCTGAGGCATTTCTCCTGGCTTGGAGTGGGAGATACTTCTTGGCACTCCCTTACTTATATCTGCTCCATCTGAGTCCTGCTTTCATCCTGTAGTGTGTACATCTGATCCAAATCCCTATCCAATTCCTATTGCTGTGGGGGTCAGGTCTAGTGTGCTGGAACCAGCTGGGCTTGGGTGGGTATTGAACCCAGAACCTTGTCCGGCTGGACATGTGCTCTACAACATAAGTTTCAGTTCACTTCTGCAAATCCCACCCCCTTAAAAAAAAAAGACACCGGTTCTGTTGGGGTAGGGTGCTCCTTGTATCTCGCTTGGATTCGTTGTATTTGGAAAGACACAATTTCCAAATAAAGTCCCTTCCTGAGGGACAGTAGTTGGGGTCTCTACATGTCTCGGGGGAACACACATCAGTTCTTGACAGTAGCCCTTCTGTGGTCTCCCAGTCCACCATCCATATGCTTCCACGTGCAAAAGAGATTCATGCCGGGTCAACCTTTTTAAAAAGTCTTTACCATTCCAGAGGCGAGTCAAATTCCAAGTTTCTCTTAAATCATGCAGCCTAAGTGCCCAAACTTGTCCTCTAAACCATGAAAATGGCCTGGGATGAGAATCACTGGTGGGTGATAGTGGAGATATGTTTCATCTTCTCTATTTGTTGATGTGTACCACCAGTGAACACATTATTTTATGACACAATACAACGAGGAGGGTGGCATAGGACTGATGTGTCTGTTCAACCAGGAGTAACTCAAAGAAGAAAGGGAGTTCTGGGTTCCAGCAAGCCTGAAATCCAGCAGAGAAAATTTCTCAAGGGCTGGAGAATCATGCGCAAAGCTGGAATTTGTCCTGGAATTTGTCCTGGGCTCAACATCTCTGGTGCAAGTGACTGCCTGCCTTCCCTCTGGTTGGGGAACATTGGGCCCTCTGTGGACTGGCATCCTCCCTGGTCTCTGGAGCATGTTGGCTCATTCTTCCCTTTTTCTAGAAGGGTCATTCACACTTGGAGCCTAATAGCTTTATCCACCCATTTCCTGCTCCTGGATTCCCAGAGGCCTGACAGCCTTAATTTATTGCTTGGTCATCCACCCCTCCTGTCCAAGGTCACAGCCTTTCTGCTGATGGTTGATAGGATTCACAGAGCCACACCCTTGCTCTTCTTGCTGGGGTATCCCAGTGGACATGGCAGATAGATCCTTGAACTCACAAACCCAGAACTCATGAAAGAGGAAATGCACGTGCATAGACACTCATGAAAGAGGAAATGCATGTGTTGGTTCTCTCTCTCTCCCCCTCCCTTCCCCCTCCCTCTCTCTCCCTCTCTCTCCCTCTCTCTCCCTCACTCTCTCCCTTTCTCTATCCGAGATCTCCTTTCCCATAGAACACCCGGCTGGCCCCC
>JAOXYA010048688.1:0-12297 GCA_028565675.1 Sorex palustris | reverse complement strand
CAAAGTCTCCAATGGAGACGTTACTGGGCCCGCTCGAGCAAATCGACGATCAACGGGAGGGCCTTTACCTTTACTATGGATTTCAAAATTTTCATAAAGCAGTTGTTTCAGGCATTCAGTATTCCAACACTAATTCCACCACCATTGTGACCTTCCTTCCACTACTGTCCCCCGTTTCCCATCCAACCTCCAAGCCTGCCCCTGTAGCAAGCATAAAATTATTTAGTTTATATTGCTTGTTACAGTTAAAGTATATGTGAATTTATATATTAAAAATTAGTGCAGTGAAGAAAGTTTGTAAAAATTGTTTTATCTCACACTGAGATTATTAAAAGTAGTCTGAGGATTTACTTAGCTGTTTATTTATAGTTAAACCTTCATTTTTATTGTTTTTGCTTATTGAAGTTAGTTGGGTTTTTTGGGGGGTTTTTTGCTATCTTCCTGCCTAATGTATGTGCTCCTACTGGGCTATCAGAATTGTGGGATTTGGAATTGTCCCAACTGTGTATGTGACTTCACATTCTAGAACTTCCAGGAACTGTGTACCGGAGAGTTTTGTTGGCTTGGCTTTTCTTACTTAGTCATAAATCAGAGAAGTTGCATGGTGAAGGCTGTGGTTTGTGGCTGTAGTTGCGGGGCTTTGGCAGGATGGGAATTTGGCCTGCACCTTCCCAAAGGTACCCCAGAGTTTTCAGCCAGAAGACAGTGTACCTGTGAGTTTCATTGGCTTGGCTTGACATCTCTTCTGAGTTTGGTTGTGATACTGTGAATGTCTGCAGCTGTGGGATGAAGGCGTGACTACTGAGGCTTCCAGCAGTACACATGGACTGTGTAGTTGGACTTGATGGCACTGGTGATGGAGGTTGCAACCCAGCCTAAATGATGATCGCAGGTGGCAGTGTCTGACCATGTGGTCAAATCTCTCCATTCATGGCTGCTGCTGTCTCCTAGGGCTTAGGCACTCAGGCCCAGGCTCTCTTCTCTCAGTCCATCACCTTTTAACGTGGACACCAGCACCTGAGGCCTGAGTCCTCAGGCCCCGTTTACAATTTTTTTAGTAGTAAATATGGCTGGGCTGGAATGATAGCACAGCAGGTAGGGTGTTTGCCTTGCACACAGCCGACACAAGCCAATCCAGGTTCGATTCCTCGGCCCCTCTCAGAGAGCCCAGCAATCTACTGAGAGTATTGCACCCACATGGCAAAACTCCCTGTGACATATTAGATATGCCAAAAACAGTAACAAGTCCCACAACAGAGATGCTACTGGTGCCCGCTCGAGCAAAGTGATTAATAACAGGAGGACAGTGCTACAGTACTACAGTAAATATGGCCATCTATATTCTAGATATGGTCTTGTGTATATAGAATAAAATAAATAAGTTTACATATAGTTGTAAATGTGTCAGAAAATAAAAATTAGGAGCCAAAGCAATAATACAGCAGGCAAATGCTTGCTTGTGTGTGGCCCACCAGGCTCAATTCTTGGTATCTCATATGGCCACTGAGCCCTCCAGCAGTGATTCCTGGGAGTACCCACTGAGCATCTTTGGGTGTGGCCCCAAAACAAAAAAGGAAAAAAATTAAAGAAAATAAATATTAATGTCTCAACACAATTTCCTTTAAATGTGTATGCCCCATGCAAAGTAACACAACACAACTAAAAAAAACCTTCAACAAAACATAAATATAAGGATAAGCCATGTTTCAGATTAGGAACAATAACTACTATATTATTTATTTAAGTCCTAGTCAAAATGTCACTGTCTGTAGCACTGTCCTCCTGTTGTTCATCGATTTGCTCTAGTGAGCACCAGTAACATCTCCATTGTGAGACTTGTTGCTACTATTTTTGGCATATTGAATACACCACAAGGAGTTTGCAAGGCTCTGCCATGTGAGTGGGATATCTTGGTAGCTTGCTGGGCTCTCAGAAAGGAACAGAGGAATCAAACCAGGGTCGGCCATCTGCAAGGCAAACACCCTACCTGCTGTGCTATTGCTCCAACCCAGTCAAAATGTCATTAGTAGTATTTACTTTTCAAGTATTAAAATTATTATTTCAAAATTTGTAAACATTTTTCAAAAGCAGAAAAATAACTAATAGCCATGAAAAAGAATGATATTAAGTAACATTAGCTCTTGGAAAGTAAAGCATATTATGAAACCAAAATTTTAAGTACAGAGAGTGGGAACAATTAGTCTGACTAAAATTAAATTCTTTTATGTAACTTAATATATAATAAAGTAGAAACATTAATCAGTGAGACAAGGATAAATTATTCAGTACAAAGATAAGAGGGTAATGGCTAAGTGGAGGAAAAGTCAGGTCTTTTCAAATAAAACAACAAAGCTGATTATAGATTGTTTAAAGATTCTAATGAAAAACTCATACTAGAGAAAGCAAAAGAAAATGCTTTGCCAGAAGGTGTAAAATGTGCCTGTTAAAATAGGCATGATGTATAGTTCTATAAATACAAATAGTGGGAAGTCCCTTTCATATTAGAACTTAAATAGCGTAAAACTTTTACACACAAAGCAATTTCAATTTTGTGTAGCACTACATGCATAAAACAAATCAGACCATTAATTTTTCATAGTATTATGCATTTGGGACTTGATAATTCTGGTTTTCAGTGGAAACATTACAAACAAGTAAGTAAAATATATTTCAGTTTCTTATTGTTTAAAAGTTCTTTAAGTTACTTCAGGAAACTTTTTTCTTTCAACATTCAGAATCTGCTTTTCTGATCCTTTCTAAAATGGCATCAAAATATTGGGGAAAGTTAAGATGTCTGTTCTAAGACATTTGGATTTAATATACCTGCTTACTTTACTGATTGTTTGATAGAGTTGACTTAATCTATAAATCTATTTACCTGGGTCTATATCTCTGAGAACTTAAAATATTTGAGGTTGCCATTATGGTAAATATTTACCTGAACATTTTTTTTCTATCATCATGATCTCTAATCTCAAGATTATTGCAATGAGATTTCTCTCTCTAAATCATGTTCTTCTGGTATACCAGTTGTCTCAACTCTTTTGTGTAGGTCATATATAAGCTTCTGGATTTCATCTGTGTACCATACTGATCATGGAAAAATTGAACATATATTAGGACCATGTTACTAGATGTTATTTTAGCCATTTTTATTCATTCTTGGGGCTTCCTCTCACTACTAAAATGGCAGTATCTTTTGTTTCATAAAACCCTTGAAACCAGTCAGTTTGGGACATAAAGATGAATACCTTCTGAATAGTCTGATATTTTACCCTCCCTAAATATACAAATATCATTGGTTTAACAAAATCAAAAAAGTATGATTAGGATAATAGATTTGTAATATCCTAAAAATCTTACCCCAGAATAATATGAATAAAATATGAATAGACAAGCTTCTGTTTTTAAAATATTCAAGTAGACAAAGATATATATCTTTTCTGGAAAATTGCCCCCTCCTATAAATATAAAGAAAAATAGAAATGAATCTTCTCATATGATTAGAATAAGTTAGATCATCAACACAAAATGCAATGTAACAAACTGGGATTTCAAACATCATAATCTAATAAATATAGGTAAAGATTTCAAAAATATATTTGTGGAACATTATAGTACAAGGTAAAGGCTCCCTTCTACAAGAAAAATTCAGAGTATTTTAATTTTTGTTAATAAATTCAGGTGTGTCTATTGGCAGGAACTCCCCCCAAATAGGCTATTTAGAAAAAAAGTAAAGGAGCTTTATAGTTTTGACATGTGAGACATATCTATATTCAGAAAACAAATGGATGCCTGTGAAACAGGTTTGCAGGACAGCGTTGTTAACTTTTGGCTACATAGAAATGTAGTCACTCACACAACCACCTGCTATAAAAAATTTTGATGAAGGAAAAACATTCGTTCTTGTTTAGAATACGATTCAACTTTTCTCTGACTATCTGGAGACAATAATTTAAAAAATGAAATAGCTCCTATATAATAATGTTGGGGCTGGAGCAATAGCACAGTGGTAGGGCGTTTGCCTTGCATGCAGCCAACATGGCCGACCCGAGTTTGATTCTTCCACCCCTCTCGGAGAGCCCGGCAAGCTACCGAGAGTATCTAGCCTGTATGGCAGAGCCTGGCAAGCCACCTGTGACATGTTCTATATGCCAAACACAGTAACAAGAAGTCTCACGATGGAGACGTTACTGGGCCTGCTCGAGCAAATCGATGAACAATGGGAGGACCGTGACTGTGACTGTGACCACGTTGGGGAAGTGGGAGAGGGGGAAAGAATAGATTGACTTGGCATTTCCAGAGAGTATTTCCATGGAGTATTGTTTTCTACCAAAGGTTTGTTAAGTAAAGGGATTTCAAGTTCTTAAAGGAAAAGAATCCTCTTTAACATTGGTTAATCCAGTGCTTTTAAAAATGTTGGGGTCCCTTCTTTGAGTGTTACCTATTAAATTGTGGAATTGCGATTTTGAGGAACATCTGGAAAAGGTTTCATTCAACCGAGAAAGGAGACTGGAAGAGAGTTCTGAGGAGTGAGAATTTGATTGCCTGGACAAGGAAGCTGGACACATTGAGCTTCACACTGGCATCGGGACGCTACAATAAAGTGTCTGCCAGAGTCCAATAAAGAAGGCTAGTGCCCAGGCTCCACTGTTAAAGATCATCTTCTATTTCCCTTTATTAATTCCTTGCTTATCCAGAATGCCTCTGACTGAATTCACATGGCTAACAATTCTCATCTCTCACTGCCTTGGGGATTAGATTTTGGTGGAAACTTCATTTAGCTGAAGTTTCTGTGCTGAAATTTTCTTTACTGAAGAATTATGTTTTGAGAAGCAGGTGAGACCTGATTTCTTGGAAGTCCATTACTGCTAGGAATATGGAAAATGCTTTTTTTAAAAAAAAATTTTATTGAATCACTGTGAGGTAATTACAAGCTTTCATGTTTCCATGTTTGCGTTACAATCACACAATGATCAAACAATCCTCCCTCCACCAGTGCACATTTCCCACCACCAATATCCCCGATATACCCAACCCCCCTTTCCCAGCCCTTCCCTGCCTCCATGGCAGACATGATTCCCCATAATCTCTCTCTACTTTTGGGCATTATGGTTTGCAATAAGACCCCGAGAAGTTATCATGTTTGGTCCTTTATCTACTTTCTGCACACAGCTCCCATCCTGACCAATTCCTCCAACCACCCTTTCCTTAGTGATCCCTCCTCTATTCCAGCTGCCTTCTCCCCTTTGCTCATGAGGCAGGCTTCCAGCTATGGAGCAATCTATGTGTCCCGTGTATCTACTATCCTTAGGTGTCAGCCTCATTTTATGTTGTTTTAAACTCCACAAATGAGTGCAGTCCTTCTATGTCTGTCCCTCTCTTTCTGACTCATTTCACTTAGCATCATACTCTCCAGGTCTACCCATTTATAAGCAAATAACACAAACATGAAAGCTTGTAACTATCTCACGGTGATTCAATAAAATTTAAAAAAAAAAAAGAGCCAAGACAAGCTGGGATGCAGCTCTGCCTGGGCAGCTTGAGCTGCCAGTGATGGGGACCGCTTGGAGCCTTGGTTATAAAGTAGCAGGCAAGGAGCCAGGCAGCCCCCCAGGGCCATGCAGGGTGGGCAGGGAGGGCTGTGCCCACTGCCAGGGAAGCTTGCAGAAAGCAGCAGACAAGCTGGGCCCAAAGACGTGGGCCCAGAAAGGCAAGACGGGCTGAGGTTCATGAGTGGGCTTCGAGGGCAACTGGGGAGGTCTGAGGGTTGGCCCTGTTCCAACACAGACGAAGTCAGACTGCCACGGGCTGGGAGGAGGAGAGTGGGCACAGGGGACATGCTGGCCTCCAAGTTCTGGTGCTGGAAGTGTCTGGCGAAGACGGGGCAACTCCCAGCCGCAGGGTGGGGGCTGCTTATGGCGAAACTCAGGGGACTGCGGCCTGAGACCTAGGACTCCCACATGCAGTGCTCAGGGGACTGTGTAGAATGGGGGACCCAGGACTCCTGTGTGCAGTGCACGGGGACTGAGGTCTGGGGAACCCAGGACTCCTGCACACCAAGCACATGCTCCAGCTGTTAGACTCTAAAGCGCCAAAGGCAAGCCCTGGAGAAGCCAAAGCCTGCAGCATCAAGTTGATACCCAGACCAGAGTTTGCAGGGAACCTGGGGGGGGGGGGGTGCTCTATCCCGCTGGCCCCCATCCTGCTGCCTCAAAACCAGCAAATGTTGTGGCCCCTCCATGTCTTGCTCATTCTCATACTGGAAACAATGGACTCTGGCGACATCCTGCATCTTGCATACAAACAATGTTTTATAAATATGGCTTGTTTTATAGATTTCTTTGAAGATGGTTATTCTCTCCATGCCATCCTTGAAAAATATGTATCCTTCCCTCTGATCTCCCAAATATTCTTTCTTCCCTGTCTCATAGTTTTGCAGCCACAAATCTATGCCTTGTGAAAGTTTTTAGGAGCTCCTCTAGGGCCCAAGCCTTGCCATCCACATTTCAGAATAAGCTCATCTATGTCTACAAAACTAAAAGTTTGACTGATCAGGCCTATAAGGTCCGTTGGGGGAAATTGGAATGTCCAGTGTGTGGGCATGTCCACTGTAGAGTCTTCAAATCCGTGAGCATGTGATTGTCTCCCTAATGCTTAGTCAAATCCTTCACTTGCTTCATCAGAATTTTGTGTTGCCTTGGGGAGTGCAGGAAGGGAGAACTGGTGACAGGACCTGAGCCCAGTTTATCTCAGCAGGACCTGGGTTTATCAGCAGATTATCTCAGCAGGGACACTCTGGCCCCTGTGGGTCACTGGCCGGCTGAATGTCTGGGCCACAGAATGTCTGCCCACATCCTCTGTGGAGGCTGCCTCGTCCTTGTTCATTTCTGTTACAGGAGGTGAGAGGGTCTCGCTCCCTCATCCTCTGCTCTCTGCCAACCTTCCGATGATGGCAGTGGGTGAAGTTTATTGTCTCATCTCAGGTAAAGCCTCCCCCCTTCTTTTCCTAGTCAATGCGCCCACCCCCCAGTTGCTACATTGCCCTCACACATGTCCTCTGGGCCCCAAAGGGGATGACCCTGTGCCCATCCCTGGCAGGCCCCGGGAACTGTTCCTGAGTTCACATGGGAACTTCAGACAGAAAACATGATCCAACCCACGTCCATCCCTCTTCTGCTGAGCAGACTCAGGAGTGAAAACAAGAGGCAGATTCTGTGGCTCTAGAGGGAGAGGAATTCTCCTGAGTTCTGTCACGGGGGTGGGGGGGGCACAGTGGCCCTGTCTACGTGCAACAGGCCAGTGGCTCTGGGAGGCCAAGGAGCTGAGTACTCAGGGCAGGAGGCAGAGCGAGTGAGAGGGGCTGTTTCTTTCATGGCAGAGTCCACCAGGCCTGGCCTAATCACCCAGAGTCCATTTCCTAGTTGGAGCAGCTCCCACCTGTCCACTGCCCAGTGGACACAAACGCCCAGTGTCCTCAGGGCTGCATCTGTTTCCAAAGTCCTTGGCTCTCCAGCCCTGGGGACTCATCCGTGCCGCTCCACTGGTCTGTGGAAAATGGGTCCAGGCTTCCCAAGACCGTTCTGCTCTGGAGCCCAGGACACAGCCTGTGACTCAGTCAGACTGAACCACCAGGTCCTGATCCTATCGGCTTCTCCTGCGGGGGCAAAGTTCTACAGGGGCTCCCTCTTGCACCCCAGGCCCTGTCCGGCAGTCTCTTAGGCAAAGGTCTTTGGGGGAAGCAGCTGTTCCTCTGTGTAAAAGGACGCTGGTCTTTGGGTCCATGCAGTTTCTAATGGGGGGGGGGTGCCATTACATATCACAATGGACCACATGGAATTTGGTGGAATCCCCACCAAATGGAAGTTTCATCATGAGAGGACCTTTGTCAAGGAGAGGTTGGGTCAGCCAAGTCAGGACTCTCCGGAAATCAACATAAGCCAGGAGCTTCTCTCTTTTTGGGGGGTGGGGGGGTCACGCCCGGCGATGCTCAGGGGTTACTCCTGGCTCTGCACTCAGGAATTATTCCTGGCAGTGCTCGGGGGACCGTATGGGATGCTGGGAATTGAATCGGCCACATGCAAGGCAAACGCCCTACCCGCTGTGCTATCACTCCAGCCCCAGCCAGGAGTTTCTCAACAGAAGCAGGAACCTGAAGGTCCAGACCCACGAAGCCAGTGGAAACTCACGGTCCATGGCTCCTTGGACCCGCAGTGGCCATGAACACTCGTGATGTCAGTGGGTCCCTGTGACTATGTGAAGTTGGGGGAAGAGAAGAGGCAGCCCCAAGGAGGAGACTGCTGCTTCCTCTCCATCACCTCTGCCACCCTGGGAGCCCCTAGGAAATTGAGGATCGTCAAGAGTCTGTGGTGAGCACGGATCCTTGGCACAGATGCTCACAGCCCACCAGCCCCGCAGGAAGCCACCAAGCTGGACCTGGTGTACCCTTGTTCTGCATGTGCAGGGGACCATCCAATCCCTGCTCTCAAGTTCTCAGAGGGCCCCGGGCTCAGGCATGGTGAGGAGTTGGCCTTGACAGAAAAGGAGTCAGTCCTCACCTTACCTGGCCTTTTGGGCCCACCATCTTTTTCCCAGAAAAGAACTTCAGGTGGAGACGAGATAGTGATTTGAAAATAGCTTTTATTTAGAGATTATGAGAAAGGAGAGAAAGAGAGAGTGAGAAAGAGAGAGAGACAGACAGAGACAGAGACACAGAGATAGAGACAGACAGAGACACAGACACAGAGACACAGAGGCACAGAGAGACACAGAGACAGAGACAGAGAGTGAGAGTACACATCCCAAGAAGGAGATGTGGGCGGTTTGTGCCAGAGCAGCCAGACAAATACACGTGTGGCACTAGCATAGGGCCGCAGACAGGTCATGCATTTCCCACGTTCTCTCTATCTCTGTCTCTCTGTCTCTCTGTCTCTGTCTCTCTCTCTGCACCCCATCCCTTCTCAAAACTTCCAAATAGAATCTGTTATGCTTCACTGCTTGTCTCCTCCCGAAATTCTTCCCTGAGGGAAAGGCAAGGACCCTAAAGGCCTGGGCAAAGGCTGACCCCTTTCCTGCCAGGAGCAGCCCCCTGAGCTCGATGTCCCAGCCATCTCTGGGTGGCAGAGGGGGACAGAGAGAAAGCGGCAGGTTCCCTTCTCGAGGCTGCCCCCTCTCTCCTGCCCACATCAGCTAAGTCTCCGCGAGCCCCACAGGAGTCAGTGATGTAACTGTTGGTATATGACACTGCCACTCCATTCTAAGTCTTTTTCAAAATCTATTTTGATTTTCCCTTCATGTGTAATTTATTAGTGTGGCTTGTGAGCACACATATATGTGAGTGTGCACGTGTGTGTATGTCTATCTGCATGTCGTGGCAAATAATGGCAGCGGTAACACTATATTTGGGGAGTCAGATGGAAGAGTTTCTATGGTATTGGCTTTGGGACAATTTTAAAGCTTCTGCCAAAGCTCATCATCAAGTGATCAAGTTATGCAAACATCCTGGAAATGTAGGAATTCTCTATTGAAAGGCGATGTTCTGCCTAGATTACTGAATGTCACAGTGCTCAACCAGCATCTCCGTGGAGACATATCACAGAAGGCACAGTGCTGGTCTTGCACGCAGCTGGCCAGGGTCCGATCCCTGGCACCCCAAATGGTCCCCCAAGACGACCAGGAGTAATTCCTAAGTGCAGAGCCAGGAGTAAGCCCAAAGACCAAAATAAGAAAAGACCCACTATTATTCTGGTGATATCTGTTTCTACTTTAGATTTTGCTGATTTTGGGGGTTGTTTTGGGGCCACACCCAGTAGTGCTCAGGACTTAATCCTTTCTCTATGCTTTGGGACATTTCTGGGGGGTTCATATTTGGTGCCAGTGTCCGCTGCATGCAAGGTGGTGATACCTTAGCCCCTATATTATCTCTCTGGTTCACTTTGCTGATTTTTTCGTTCAAACATTTGAATCTCTGTCGCTTTCTTAGAAAGTGTTTTATTGTTTTATGGTAAGGCCTTTGAAACCTAACACTTTTTAATCAAGATGCATATTCTGAAAAAATTCTAGATCCTCATACAGTTGTGATCCTTGCCCCCTTTAGGGTATTAACACTGATGCATTTAAGCCAGAAGGGAATGGTGGACTAAAGTTCTTAAGAAAAACTCAATGAAATAAATATGTCACCAAGAATATTCTACCAAACTACATTCCCATTCCAATTCCATGGAATGCTACAGAGCTTCATGAACATACATGGACAGACAGACAGCAGCTTAGGACACTCAGAACCTTGAAACCAGTTTTGCAAGAAGCATTAAAGGAGCTTCTTTAAAAAAAAAACAAGAAAAATGTAACAAACGTGCATGAATGCTACAAAAGCATAGCAATAAATTCCTTCATCTCAATAATCTCACTCAACATCCATGGCCTGAATTCTCCTATTGAGAGATGAGAGTGGGAGGATGGATCAGAAAACAGATCCCAACTTTCTGCTGCCTACAAGAGACACATTAGAACAGTCAGGGTAAATACAGGCCCAGTGGCAAAGGTTAATGGGGTGCAACTGCCCTAGCCAAGGAGAGCAGGGCAAGCGCTTGCCTTGCACACAGCCAACCTGGGTTCGATCCCTGGCACCCCATAAGCTCTCTTGAGCTCCTCCAGGAGAGATGGCAGAACACAGACCCATGAGTAAGCTCTGAATACTGCCAGGTGTGGTCCAAAAAATAGAAGGAACCAAAAAAAAAAGTACTGTAAATCATAGTACTGCAATAAAAATGGAAAGGAAAAAAGGCAATGATCTAAACTGAAATCCATACTAAGGAATCTACGGATGCACTTTTGAAATCTGGAGAAAACTAGTAATAGTGACAGCCTGGAAATGACTCTGTAGAGCCGGGGAGGGGAACAGAAGGGTCAGTTTCTTACCCAAGCATGTAACTTGGATAACATGGAGTGATTTTCTAAAAAAGGAAATGAGTTGCTGAAGGAGGTTCTGAACTCTCCTGTTCTTCCTTCGGGGCACACAGATGCTAGGAGCAACTGTTTCCGGGTTGTTCTAAGGAAATGCCTGGAAAATGAAAGGAGGTACCAGAACAAAGAAGACGTCTGTGTCCAGGGCCCAGAGCATGCCCTCTGCCTGCGGGCACATCAGAAACAGCAGGAGCCCACAGGGACATCCGCACAGCAGACCAGCTCTTCCTGCTGCAAGGCAAGAAAGAAGCATGGAGAATCTGGTGCCTGGAGCACCCCATACTTGGCGCAAGGCCAAGTCAGTGCAGAGTGCCCCCTGGCAGTAGGTGGCATCAGAAAGGAGCTGGTCCTGGGGCCACCTGATATGCCTAGACAAACTGTAAAACTTTTTGTGTTTGTTTTGGGGCTACACCCAGTGGTGCTCAGGGTTACTCCTGCACTCAGGGATCATTCCTGGCCATACTCAGGGCACATTATGGGATGCTGGAAATCAAGCCCCAGTCAGCTATGTGCAAGGCACTATTCACTGTAGTATCCTATCCACTGTAGTATCTATCCAGCCCCCCAAAACTTTTAAAAATTCTTAAAAATATTTAAGTTAAAAAAAGAGAGACTCAGAAATAAAGCTCCCAGAAGAGAGCAACATAGAACGACATGCCACAGAGATGCCTCCAGACCCTGCACCAGGGCAAATCAGAGGGGGCCGGTGAGTTCCCCTCCCCACCCCAATAGAGCCCAGACAGTTGGAAATCTCCAGAGTTCAATCACCACCATGCTCAGGGCCGCTCTCCACAGGCTCGGACGAGCCTCACCCATGAGTGAATCTGCTGTATAATCATACTCTAAATTTTAGAATTTCTGAAGCATGCACCCGCATTTGCAGCCACATGACCTCTCATAATCTACACCACTGATGTACCAAGAGTAGCGCACAACATTTGATGGGATTTAAAGTAGAAGGCAACCGTGTGTGTGTGTGTGTGTGTAAGCACACAGTCCCAAACTTTAACAAACATATTAGTAATCTCTTATACAAGGCCTCGATGTCTCCAGGATGAAATACAACAATCTTCACACACTTTCCTCTAAGGAAACTTTATTAGACCATTTTTAGTGGATTATTCATATAAAAAGAAATACAAAATTAATTGTTTTGGTTATGCTTTGGGGGACACAGTTTGGGATTTGGGGTGAAAACATTCGAAATAAGGTGGTAGGAAAGTGCAGTGGTGGTGGGATTGGTGTTTGAATATTAAATGTAATTAATTATTGTGAACAACTTATAAAAGTAAAATAAATTTTTTAAAGGAGGGGAGAGGGAAGGATAGGGGT
>JAOXYA010048678.1:0-24945 GCA_028565675.1 Sorex palustris | reverse complement strand
GAGGAATCGAACTCAGGTTGGCCATGTTGGCTGCGTGCAAGGCAAACGCCCTACCGCTGTGCTATCGCAGCCGGCCAAAGGTACATAGTAGTTGGAAAAAATCATTTTTAAAAAATCCAACTTCTGCAGCTTACAAAAGGGACACTTGAAGTCTCATGATAAATACAGACTCAGAGGAAAAGGTTAAAAAGAAATCAAACAGTCTAATTGTAGACTAAATAAAGTACCCTGCCAGCCATAGTTGTGTCAGACCAAATACGATTAAAAATAAAGAAATAAAAAGGGAGGACATTGTATACTGGTTAATGGATTAATAGATTGATATAATTTAGTTCCTATCAATATATGTACACCAAATGAAGAAGCAGTAAATGCTATAAAGTCACTGCCAACAGACATGAAGAGATAAGTTGGAGACTTTACCACCCAACTCTCATTACTGAACAGATAAACTAGACAGAACATTAGTTAGAAAAGAACAGCCTAAATGAAGCATAGAGAGAAGTAAAATTAATGAACATGTACAAAACATGTCAACTCACAAAAGCCAAAGACGTATTCTTTGCCAGGAATGGGAGAACACTCTCCAGGATGGAATACAGGCTGGGCCACAGTTTGAGTGTCCATAAAGTCATGAAAGAATAAACATATCAAGTATATTTTCAGATAACAGCCTTGAATGCAAAAATTAATTATAAAAGGGAAAGCCTCAACAATAAAATCTGTGTGACATAGTGTTAGACATCTATTGGGTCACAGATAAAAATTGAAGAAGTAAATAAATACTCCTTTAAATAAATGAGAATGGAATCACAAACTATCAGAATCTATGAAACAAGGAGGAAACAGTACAAGCTTACATCAGGAAATAAGATAAAGTTCAAATATATAATCTAAGCTCATAAATTGACAAACTAGAAAATAAATGAATACCAAATTAAATAGAGGAAATGAAATGAAAATTAGAACAGAGGGAACAGAAAGTATAAGGGTTATGTTGTTTCAAACACATTCAATCTCTCGCACCACATGGTCCCTGGATGCAGCCCTGGTGGTCCCCAACTATCCCATGTGCAGTTCTATAGCATTGCCAATATTGCTCAGGTAATCCCTGGCAACACAGGTTCTGAGAAGCACTGAATTTTCAGGCCCTTTGTTGAATCACCAGACCAATTGACCAGGAATAACTGAAAGAAACTCCGGAAACTCTTGAGCTTCATTTGGGAGGTACAACCAAAATACTCAATAGAAAAGGGGCCAGAGAGATAGTACTGAGAGTAGGGAGCTTGTTTTGAACGTGGCAGACCTGAGTTTGATTCTCAGCACCACAGATAATCCTCTAAACCCTTCCAGGAATAATCCTTGAGTGCAGAACCAAGAGTTATCCCTGAGCACCTCAGGGGGTGGCGCAAAGATAGATAGATAGATAGATAGATAGATAGATAGATAGATAGATAGATAGATGTTGAGAGAGAGGTTGAGAGAGAGGTTGAGAGAGGAAAAAGCAGTGATATGAATATCAAGAAAATAATAGCACTGTAGCACTATCCTCCCATTGTTCATCGATTTGCTCAAGCGGGCGATGTAACATCTCCATTGTGAGACTTGTTGTTACTGATTTTGGCAAGTCAAATATGCCACGGGGAGCTTTCCAGGCTCTGCTGTGCAGGCGGGATACTCTCAATAGCTTGCCGGGCTCTCCGAGAGGGGCAGAAAAATCGAATTCGGGTCTGCCGCATGCAAGGCAAACGCCCTACCACTGTGCTATCACTCCAGTCCAAGAAAATAATAGAAAGGATAAATGAAACCAAGATCAGAACTTTCAAAGGAATCAACAAACTTAAAGACTTAGTTACACTAGTGAGGGCAAAATAAAGAGATACTAAATAATCATATTAGATAGGAATTACAGCAGATACCTAAAAAAAAATTGAAGAAGGTTACAATGAACAACTTCATACCATTAAGCTGTAGAATCTAGGAGAAATGAATGCATCTTTAGAACGATACAACCTCTCAAGTCTGAATCAGGATAAAAAGAAAAACTGACAAATCAATTACAAGTAAGGAAACACAACTGTCACTGTCACTGTCCTCCCATTGTTTATTGATTTGCTCGATTTGCTCGAGGGGCCCAGTAACATTGTGAGACTTGTTACTGTGTTTGGCATATCGAATACATCACGGGTAGCTTGCCAGGCTTTGCTGTGCAGGAGAGATACTCTGGGTAGTAGCTTGCCAGGCTCGCCAAGAGGAGTGGAGGACTCCAAGTCGGGTCGGCCATGTCAGCCACATGCAAGGCAAATGCCCTACCTGCTGTGCTATCACTCCAGCGATACTTTAAAATATTCTCTAGAACAAAGCCCAAATTCAAATGGGTTTACTAGTGAATTCTAAAAAACTTTAAAGAATATATGCCCAATATACTCCTGAAACTCTTGTAAAATATAGAAAAAAAAGTGAATACTTCCTAAAAATTTAAATGAAGACAATATTGCCTTAGAAATAATGCTGAAGTGTTCTGCCAGTAGCATACAGAGGTAGGAGAGAGATAAGAAGAGTAAATATCACTCTAAACAGAGTAAGCAAAAGAAATGTAAAACAAATGTCTATTTTCTTAAAGTATGCAAGTATTATACTACATTGTCTCACTGAAGATTTTATTTTTCTCAACCAGCTCTATAATGTATTTCCAAGGATAATGAATTTATTACCTGGATCCCATCAAACACTCTTTAAAGACTGGGAAAATCTGAAACTGTTTGTTGCTGAAATGATTGAAAACCACAAGAAAGACTGGAAGAATCCTGATGAAACAAGAGACTTTATTGATGCATATCTCAAGGAAGTAGAAAAGGTGAGGAAACCAAAGTTGTTCATAAAGAGCAATGAGGCAAACTACTTTTCTATTTATGTGGCAACAAATTACAAATCATCACAAACTCAGTGACTTGAGAAACTGATTTGTTTTCTTACAACTCTGGACAAGAGTCTGAAACCAATTTTACAGAGCTAAAATTAAGTTGTTGTAGGACTGGGACTTCAGAGGACTGTAGAGGAAAGCTTGTTTTCTGGAAATTTCTATCTTCTAGGAACTGCCTAGGCTTTTTCTTATAGCCTCAAATCAGAAGTATAGTAGCCCTCTGCTATCATCCTTACATCTGTCTTATGAAAACTCTTGTGGCTGGATAAGTATTTATATAATTGTCTTGGGTTATTAGGATTACCCAGATAATATTCAAATGTGTTATCTAAATCACACCTGCTAGGTCCTTTTTATCCATTTAGACTGATATCACCAATTCCAGTGATTAGGGCAGGAGATTGAAAAATAACAAATATTTCATAAACTGTGGGCATGGCATTAATTTGGGATTGATGACACAAACAAAAATACATAAGGGTTTAATTGTTGATTTCAGGAATAGCAATGCCCAAACACTGATTGCTTTTTTATCTTTTGTCTTTGCTAAAACTTACTATCACTGAGGTAAATGACTTACCATGCTGCTATTATTTATGCCTTAGGTATGCAACATCACTGTACTACACCTATCACTAAATTGCTAATATCCCTTTACTACTGTTCATATGTCCCTGTTATTCCCCTGCTTCCACCCAATGCCTCCTCCCCTCACTGGGTAACCTCAGTTCTGTTAGAGCACTGAGTATTTGTTTTCACTGCCCATGTTTAGTTCCTTGCTTTGTTTCCTTTATATGCTACATATGTTTGATCGGATGTTAGTCTTTTCCCATCTGACTTACTATACCTAATATGACACTGTCTAGTTCTATCCATATTTTATCTTTCTTACAGGTAACTAGTGTTTCATTGTACATACACACCATCATTCCCTGGCCTACTCATCCAGTGTTGGGCGTGTGAGTTGTTTGGATTGTGGCTACTATAAACAGTACTACAAGGAACATCAATGTGAATGTATCTTTTGAATTATTGTTTCTGTGCTTTGGGGCACAAGATTACAAGGTTTGAAGTCACTGGATCATATGGATAATTTTATTTTCAATTTTTAGAAGAGACCACACCTAACAGACTCAGGGCTCTATGCTTCAGGATCACTCCTGGTGGTGCATGGGGGACCATATGTGGTGTTAGAGATCAAACCAGGTGTAGGGTAAGCACCTTAGTCCCCATGAATTCTCTCTAGGTTCCATTTTCGATTTTTGGAAAGGTCTTTTTACTGTTTTCCACAGAGAATGACCAAGTTATACTCTCACAAAGAATAAACGAATGCGGCTTTTTAATAACCTCCACCACCTCCACTAGTTGTTTTCAGACTTCTGAAAATAGACTCATCCCACTGTTGTGAAATGATATCTTACTGTATATTGATTTACATTTCCTGATAATCAATGCTGATGGGCATTTTTTGTCTGTTTCCATTTTAAATTTTGTTTCTATTTAATGTTTCCATATATATGCATGAATATTTTATACACATGTACAATATGAAAATTCTTCCCCTCCCTTTTTTAATTTTTATTTTTAATTTATTTATTTATTGAGTTACTGTGGGAAAAGTTACAAAGCTTTCAGGTTTAAGTCTCAGTCATGCAAATATCAAACACATTTCCCCTTACCAATACTTATTTTTTACCACGAAGAACCCCAATAACCACCCCCTCCCAACCATCCAAATGCATGTGAGGCAGATGAATTCTAATTAACACTCTATCTACTTTGACTAGATTCATTGTTTCGACATAAGATGAACCATTATTATTTAGAGTTTTACACCCCCAAATCAGACAAATGCTGAAAAGGCATTGTGAAATAATTTGTTTTCTACAGTTGGTCATAAGAATCAAACAATGTTGCACGGCCGCAATTGCAATTTTGGATTTCTGGTATTTTACTTATTAACCCTGGAAGTATTTCTGCTGAGAGTCAGATAGTTATGAGATTGGTTTCTGTGCTCTGGAGCCATGGCCGTGCCGGAGAGCCGCTCGTGGGGGGCAACTCGTGACCTTGGTAGGGCGTGAAGGACAAGCTGGGAACGCCCCCCCTTCCCATGAGGTTTCAGTCGCCCCATCACGACCAGCTCATACCTGGCTTTCCACAAAGCTCCCAAGCCTGTAGCTTTTTTTTTTGTCCAAACCAGCCTGGAATGTTCCAGAAGGGGGAAGTCCCACCTTGGGTTATCGTGGGCAGACCCCAGATTTGCCCCTCTCTGCCTTCTCCACCACTGTCTCCCCCACTGTCTCTTCCTCCTCCTGGTCCATCGCGATCTCCTCCCCCCTTCCACCATCCCCCCACACCCGCCCCTTCTCCACTTTTGCCTTGCCCTAACCCCTGCAATGCCAGCCTAGTTCACACGCCTGCAGCCGCACCCCCTGAGTGTCCCTTCTGGGTGACCCTGTGTCCCCCCCTCCAAACCTCACTGGTCCCGGCTGCCCCGTCCCGGTCTCGCCCACAGGTTGTGGCCCTTGGTCGTTTCCTGGCCCCGTTTCCTCCCGCGTCCTGTGGGGCTTGGGTGCTTCTTTCTGTCCAGGATTCTGGGGCCGGAGTGATAGCACAGCGGGTAGGGCGTTTGCCTTGCATGCGGCCGACCCAGGTTCGAGCCCCAGCATCCCACATGGTCCCCTGAGTACCGCCAGGAGCAACTCCTGAGTGCAGAGCCAGGAGTGACTCCTGTGCGTTGCCGGGTGTTGTGACCCAAAAAACAAACAACAGAACAAAAAGCATCCAGGATGCTCTCTGCCCGGCCCACGGCAGGCTCCTGGTTCCCCAGATGGTGCTCCCACGGGCACCCCTCTCCTCTCCTGAGCCTTCCCACGTGAGCTCGTGCCTCGGCTTCATGTGCTCCCCCAGGCGACCCCCATCTGTGTGCTGGCAAGGTGGGTGGCAGTGCATGCCCCTCCCACTGTCCAGAGGGTGGTGCAGACTGCGCGGTCCGACCCTCACCTCGGTCTCCTGAGTGGCCACTCACGGCTGGCCCGAGAGGTGGTGGCGGCGGCGGCGGCTTGAAGCCTCTGATGTGGGTGGGAGCCAGGCGGGACCCGCGTGTGCCCCGTAGCTCAGGAGCCTGCGAGGTCTCAGTGCCAGTGGCCTCTGCTACCCTCGGGTCTGGCTCTCTTGATCTCAGCCCCTGGGCAGCCCCTGCCACTCGCTTGCTGACGAGCCCTCGCCTGGGCCCAGGGTGGCACAGCCGAACTGCCTTTCATTTGCCCTCTGATCATTTCCCGCCTGCTTCAAGGGCTGCCTGAGGTTCTATTTCAGGATCTGTCGGCCAGGCCCGCTCTGGTGATGCCTCCCGAGCTGGCAGACTTTGATCCAGCCCTGCTTCAGCTCCAGTTTGTTCCCCTCGGCCCTTGAATGAGGAGTTCGGGCATCTTAGGAGTCTCTGCCTGCCTAGTTGCTCCCGGTCTCTGTTGGGCGTCTGCTTGGCCCATGTGTGACCGCGTCTCCTCGGGAAACAGGGGCCCCCCCAGAGGGCACGACCCGTATCGCTCCTCCCCTGGATCCGTCCAGGACCCCCCCCAACACCTCCCAGATGCAAGTTGTCTAGGTGGACCCTGCTGAGGTCAGCCCTCTGCGGCCACCAGGATGGCTGGGCCCTGTTGGCTGGCCCCAGGCCCCGGGCCCTGGGCCCCGGATTCGTGACTCGCCAGTCCTTTCCTGGGGCGATGAGGGAGCAGCAGAGTTATGCAGAGCTCAGCGCCACGCCTGCTGTGCCAGCCGCCAGCGCCAGGCCCCGGGGACAGCCAAGTTAGCATGTCCAGTGATGGGTAAGTTGAGGTCCTTGAAGAAGGAGCATAGAGCGGGGGCGGCGTGGGTGGGGGGCACTGGTGCCAGGGGAACGGGGTAATACCCCTGCCCCGTTCACACAGGTTAATCCTTCCGACCCGTCCCTGATTTATTTTTTTAATTTTTATTTATTTATTTTTTTGCTTTTTGGGTCACACCTGGCGACGCACAGGGGTTCCTCCTGGCTCTGCACTCAGGAGTTACTCCTGGCGATGCTCGGGGGACCCTATGGGATGCTGGGGATCGAATCCGGGTTGACCGTGCGGCGTGCAAGGCAAACGCCCTCCCCGCTGTGCTATCGCTCCAGCCCCTCCAACTGCTTTTGACTGGGGGAAGGAGAATTTGGGATCGCACCCAGTGGTGTTCAGGACTTAACTCCTGGCTCAGTGCTCAGGGATCCCCTGCTGGGGGTGAAACCTGCTGCTGTCTTGTCTCTCCAGTTTCCCGGCTGCCTAATTTCCGCATCTTTTTTGTTTGGTCTCCCCCCTGTTTTGGACTGGAGGGGCTGATGGAGCACAGGGCCAGTCCCAGGAGCATAGACCCTCAGGCTGTGCTTTGGGGACTGGACACCCTCGGGGCGATGGGGATGTGGGTGTGGGGGAGGGGCACACCAGTCGTGCAGCTGCTTTGGGCCCAAGGAACTTCTCGGCTGAGGAAGAAAAGCGGCATGAGCAGTGCCTGATGCATGCCCCGCTGCCCACCCTGACCCATGGAGGGGCTGCCCGCCAGGGGCAGGTGTGGGGCACTGGCGTGAGCACTGCGGCCTGCGTGGGCTGGAGCAGAAAGAAGTCAGCTCTTCCAAAGGAAAGTTTGTTTAAGGGCCTGGAGGGATAGCACAGCGGGGAGGGCGTTTGCCTTGCACACGGCCGGCCGGGGTTCAATTCCCAGCATCCCATAGGGTTCCCCGAGTAGCACCAGGAGTAATTCCTCAGTGCAGAGCCAGGAGGAACCCCTGTGCATCGCCAGGTGTGACCCAAAAAGCAAAAAAGAAAGAAAGAAAAAAAGTTTGTGGCGGTGGGGTGGATTCGCTTCAGACCAGGCCAGGAGGGAGCCCGGCCTCCGCCCTGCCCCCAGGGCCCCTCAAGCCCCTCCACCCAGCCCGGAGACCCACCCCCCCCCGCGACCCCCACTGGTGGACACACGCAGGAAGCCTGCTGCGAGCTGGGCCCCCGCAAGGCCCTCAGGCTGGCTGCGTCTTCACAGCACGAGTCAGCTGGTGGCTTGGGAAGCATCCCTGGTCCAGCAATGCGACGTGCGCAGCCAGAAATATCACCCTGCAGGCCGCCAAGAGCATCTTGGCAGGCCTCCTCGTGGCCTATTTTAAACGGGAGGGAGCAGGCAGCCGAGCCGCCGGGCGGACCCTTCCCAAGTAGACCAAGCGAGCTACTTGGGGGCTTGGCACCGGCCCCTCCCCGGGGTGGGGGCAGGGCTGGGGAGAGGGCTGGTTTGTGGCCATTAGGAGAGAGCTGTTGCAGGCAGAGCCCTGGGTGGGGGGCATCAATCCCCCTCCCCTTCCAAACTCTTAGAATCCACAGGTGGATTTTACAGGACTACAGAGTGGACCCAGGTAGGGCTGGGCTTACGCATGGCCCCAAAGCTTCTGTGTGGGCCAGAGAGACAGCATGGGGGTTAAGGTGGTCGCCGTGCCCGCGGCTGACCCCCGTCTGATCCCTGGCACATTGTGGGACCCCCCAGAGCACCACCGGATGTTTGCCCGCAAGACAAAAGCTTCAGGGCTGGAGAGATGGTCCAAGGGGCTAAGGGGACCTTTCGTGCAGCCCCCCCTGGTTCCATCCCTGGCACAGCTTGTTCCCCCCCGAGGACCCCCAGGAGGGAGTGATTCCTGAGCACAGTCGGGAGTGAGGCCTCAGCGCCAGGTGTGCCCCCTCCTCAAAAACCGAAAACGGGGCTGGAGCAGTAGCTCAGCAGGGAGGGCATTTGCCTCGCACGCGGTCGACCCGGGTTCGATTCCGAGTGGGCAGGGGAGGGCCTGTGGAAACGCTCTGACTCGTCTTCTTTTCCTCTCAAGATCCTAGACCAAAATCTGCCCTTCAGAAATGTGGCTCTTGGAGCTAGAGCGCTAGCACAGCGGATAGGGCGTTGGCCTTGCATGTGGCTGACCCGGGTTCGATTCCCAGCATCCCATAGGGTTCCCCGAGCACCGCCAGGAGTCATTCCTGAGTGCATGAGCCGGGAGGAACCCCTGTGCATCTCCGAGTGTGACTTAAAAAAGAAAAAAAACACACAAAAAAAACGAAAACAGAACAACCGTTGAAGCATATGGGTAATTCTGCTGCTGACCCGCAGGGGCCAGAGAGGGCAGTGGTCAGAGCAGTCTTGGGGCTGGACCATCCTCCCTGGAGTCTTTCCTATTCCCCAGGCCTTTCTGGCAGGTGTTATCGGGTTATGGGGAAAAGACAAATCAAAACAGCACCCCCTGTCCCTAATGCCTCCTTCCCTTGGGGTTCCCTCCAGCCCAGGCTCCGGGGGAATTGGAGCCCAGTTCTCAGGTTTGCAGGGGCTTTTGCAGAGAAAGCTGAGGTCGTGGCTGTGACCCTATCCACCACCTCCAACACCTTGGAGCCATTACACTCCAACAATTTATTTATTTATTTATTTATTTATCTTTTTGAGTCACACCTGGTGATGCACAGAGGTTACTCCTGGCTCTGCATTCAGGAATCACCCCTGGCGGTGCTTGGGGGACCCTTTGGGATGCTGGGAATCGAACCCGGGTCGGCCGTGTGCAAGGCAAATGTGCTATCGCTCCAGCACCTACACTTCAACTCTTGCGAGTGGTTTTCATGCATCGACTTGTCTCAGCTCTGGGGCAAGACCGTGGAAGGTATATACTCCTGGTAAAGCTCTGTACCGGCTTCCAGAATCAAGCTGGGGGGTTGGAGCGATAGCACAGCGGATAGGGTGTTTGTCTTGCATGTGGCTGACCCGGGTTCGATTCCCAGCATCCCATAGGGTCCCCCGAGTACCGCCAGGGGTGATTCCTGAGTGCAGAGCCAGGAGAAACCTCTGTGCATCACTGGGTGTGACCTAAAAAGAAAAAACAAACAAACAAACAAAATCGAGCTGGTAGTGCCCAGAACTTCTTACCCTGTCCCGCCCTCCTGGTTCATAGTCTGGGGATAGGGCCTTTGTCTGTGGCTGGAGTCGCATCTTTGCCCCAAGGCCCTTTCTCTCTGCACCAGTGCTCACAGCCCCCCAGGGAAGGGTATTGCTGGCTGCTGAGCAGATGGTGCCAGGGGGCCAGTCTGTGAGGGGAGGGGTGTGTGTGTGTGTGTGTGTGTGTGTGTGTGTGCGCGCGCGTGCGCGCGCTTGCGCGCACAGTTGCAGCTTTGCTCCTTCTGTCTTCTGCTTCTTTGTCCCCCCCCCCCAGAGCCCCAAAGAACAGTCTTGGGTGGAGAGAGGCAGTGAGAAGTGGGGGCCAGGGTGCACGACCCCCTGCCCCCACATGTCAACCGTGGGAAGCTTTGGGCCCGGCTGAGCCCCTGATGCCGTCTGCTCCCTGCAGCCCGCGGCCCCATCCTTCCTCCCCGAGGTGGCCTGAGGATTCGTGGCCCCAGGGCTGACCCGGGTTTGAGTCTCCGCAGCAGCTGACCGGGCCCTGCCCGCTGCCGCCTCTCGTAATGGGAGCAGCCGGTCAGGGCGACTGAAAAAGGAACCGGGCCGTGCCCAGCCCAGCTCTATTATTAAACTTTTCTCGGGCGCTTTCCCCGCTCAGCTCTGCACCGCCGCCGGGTTCTTGAGGCTGTCCCGGTGCCACCCCGTGGGGGGATGGGGGGAGGGCAGCGACTGGCCAAGAGTAGAACTTTTGCTGGGGTCTCTACGCTGCTCACCAGAAGCCTTCGGACCTGTTGCCCTTAGTGGAAGGTGGCACTTTCGGACATGTGTGTGTGTGTGACTCTCCCAGTGGGAGGATGATTCTCTTTGTCGTATCTCTCCTGGGAGGTGTCCCCTTCTGTGGGCCCGAATTTCTGCAAGTGGTGGTTTCCTTCCCCCACAAGCAAACTGGGCACCCCCACAACGTCCCCATGAGGGTATCTGTCCCCGTCACTTGCCTGGAGTCACATGTTTCCCCTCCCGTCCTGTCTCTGAAAGCGAGGTTAGTTACCGCTCGAACCCTGCTTCAGTTTTAAAAGTCCCACTTTTGTGGGGGGGGCCCGGGAGGTTTGGCCCACGCCCTGTGGCGCTCAGGGGCCATCCTGGCAGTGCTTGGGAAACCACATGGGGAGCCAGGGATGGAATTAGGGTCAGCCACATGGAAGACAAGTGCCTTAACCCCCTGTATTAACACTCCAGTCCCTGAAGACTGACTTTTGGTGTGTGTGTGTGAGTTCGGGGATGTTGGGCTACACCCGGGGTGCTCAGAGGTTCCTCCTGGCTCATGCACCCAGGAATCACCCCTGGCGGTGCTCGGGGGACCCTATGGGATGCTGGGAATGGAACCCGGGTCAGCCGCGTGCAAGGCAAGGGCCCTATCCGCTGTGCTAGTGCTCCAGCTCCAAGAGTCACATTTCTTTTTCTTTTCTTTTCTTTTTTCTTTTTTTGCTTTTTGGGTCACACCCAGCGATGCTCAGGGGTTACTCCTGACTCATGCACTCAGGAATTGCTCCTGGTGGTGCTCGGGGGACCCTGTGGGATGCTGGGAATCGAACCTATGTCGGCCATGTTGGCTGCGTGCAAGGCAAAGGTCCTATCCGCTGTGCTATCACTCCAGCCCCCAAGAGTCACATTTCTGAAGGGCAGATTTTGGTCTAGGATTTTGAAAGGAAAAGAAGACGAGTCAGAGCATTTCCAGGCCCTCCCCTGCCCACTCAGAACAAGACACGCAGTGCCTGGAAGGAAGCTTCATCAGCCGGGAGCGGTCTCCCCGGGCTCGCTCACTGGTGGTGTGTGTTCAAACGAGCCACTGTGAGCTGTGTCCGATAGCTGCCCAGGTTCCGCTGGGCTCCATCAGCCATTTCTCAGCCCACCCCATTCCCTGGAGCCTCTGTTGAGAGCACTGTCTAGAGATTCTGTCTTTTCCAGAACATTCTGGAGTCAGAATCCCATAGGACCAGGCCTCTTCCTGTGGACTTTGTTTTCACTTGGGGACCACACCTGGTGATGTTCAGGGTTGACTTCTGGCTCTGCACCCAGGCACACTACCGGTGGGCCTCGGGGGACCCTCTGGGATGCTGGGGATGGAACCTGGGGCAGCCGCGGGCCAGGCAAGCCCCCTCCCCGTTGTCCCCCCAGCAGGGAGGCATTGGGTGTCAGACCTGACGTGCCACACTCCAAGCTCTGCAGTGGACACTGGTGGGGAGATGAATCTCGGCCTGTCCAGGCCTGAGCTCCCCGCTCCCCTGCTTGGAGGGTCCTGTTCTTGTTTTAGGAGCGGGGGAGTGAGAGGGAGGGGCCTGGGGAGGAGAGCCCTCAGGTAGTCGCAGCTAGAGCGAAGGGGGCACAGCTGGGCGGGAGGTGGAGATGCCCGAGAACCCCACGGCCCACCCACTGCGCCAGCCCGTGGTGGGCTCTGGGCACCCCTCCGCCTGGCTCTGGGCTCCTGGCGGGGCTGGGCGGCCTCTGGACCCCCAGAAGGCGGGTGGGTTATAAATAGCGGGTGACGGGGCCATTGGCTGGCTGTTGGGTCCTGCAAGGGCGCTAATCCCCGCAGGAGGCCACGTAAGCTCCTCCGGGGCGCCCCTGATCTTGCCTCGGAGGCAGGGTAACTTTTGGGGGGTGCAGAATGTCCCCTCCCCACAAAAGGGCTGCCTCTCCCGGCGCAGAAGCTGCCTGGAGCTGGATTTAGAGACCAAGGCGAGAGATAAGGGTCTGTGACCTCGACTTCTCCTCCAGACTGGCTTTGCTGCATGGTGTGATGAGGGGTGGGGCAGGGGAAGGTGCTGGGTAGGTGACCCTGAGGTCAAAGGTCACACCCCCGAGTGTCCGTGCAGAGCGAAGGAGCCTCTCCTGGCCCCCTGCCCAGGGTGCTCCCCAAGGCAGGCGGGAGGCGGGCCCACTGCTCTTCGGTGGGTCTCCTGTTTCCTCACCAGACAGCGGCACCTTGGTTGCTGGTGCTGGTTTCCGGTCTGTGTGTAGCCCCTGAGGTGTTGGGGAGGCCCCCGGGGGCCAACCTCTGCTCCTGCCACCACTGTGACACGTCTGTCCAGTGCCTTCTATCCCAGTCTCACCCCCTCTCACCCCGGACAGGGTCCCGCTGCTTCCTGCCCTATCCCAGGCCCTGCCCGATCCCTGGGCGGGGACTCCTGGGTGCAGTGGCCCTGCGGGACGGCCGTATCTGACTGCTTCCCCCCACCCCCCCGTCACTTCATCCCTGGGAACAACTGCTTGCTTCTTCCAGTAGAAACTCAACTTGCCAGTGGGCGGGTGGGGGGCTGGAGCGATAGCACAGTGGGGTTGAGGCAAACAAGGGCGTTTGCCTTGCACGCGGCCGACCCGGGTTCGATTCCCAGCATCCCATAGGGTCCCCCGAGCACCGCCAGGAGGAATTCTTGAGGGCATGAGCCAGGAATAACCCCTGTGGAATGCCGGATGGGACCCAAAAAGCCAAAAAAGAAAAAAAAAAAGGAAACTCAACTTGCCCAGCCCCACCGAGACACCAACAACCTCTGCCGTGGAAGCTGGTCCCGTCCCTCCCCCTCCTTATTGCTCGTCCTGTCCCCGACCGATGCCCATCCCTGTTCCTGTCCACCCATGTCCCCCCTGCCCCTCCCTGCTGCCCACTGGGATGCCTCCTCCTAGGTGCCCCTTGTGACCAGGCAGGAGACGTGGACTGTCCTGATCTAGAGGTAGGGGGACCCGGGTTGTCTCCCTGAGATTCTTTAAGGGGGACCCTTGGCAGGGAAGGCAGGGGGAGGCTGGGGTGTGGGGGGGCCCTTTACCCAGCTCCCCCAAGTGAGATGAGGCTCCTTGGGGTGTGCCCGTTTGCTTTGGGGCCACACCTGGCGATGCTCGGGGTGACTCCAGGCTCTGCACTCAGGATTCGCTCCTGGTAGTGCTCGGGACCCAACGGGATGCCGGGGATCAAACCCTGGTGGGCCGCGTGCAAGGCAAACGCCCTCCCCACTGTGCTATCACTCTGTCCTCCATGGGGTATGCCTGGAGCCGTGAGGGACTTTGGCTTGGCCGGAGGACTTGGGGGCCCCACATGAGGTGGTAAAGACGTTTGAGCTTGAAAAGCATCTCTCGGGTCAGGGGGAGCTAGGACAGCTGGACACAGACAGGACCTGTGAGGAGTGAATGTTGGCAGGGCAGGGGTGGCCGTGGGTGGGGGAGGGCGTCCCGGACCCCGTGGGAAGGCTGCGCGTTTCTGGCTGATGACGGGTGAAGGGACGGAGGGAAGGGCACACAGGGTAAGGTCGGAGAGGGCTGGGCAGTTGACACCCAGGGGCTGTCGGGAGCCTCTCAGGGCAAACCTGAGGCACTGAGGAGGCGGCTGACCCGAGGCGTGCCATCTGGGCCCCAGAGATCAGCCCTGGTGGGCTGCCGGGAGGAGGCAGGCCTGGGCGCTGGTGTCCAGTGGGACTCAGAGCTGCACGATGCAGCCACGGTCCGTCTCACTGCCCAGCTCAGGCCCTGGGCCGTTCTCAGGGCTAGCCCAGGGCCTCCTGCCTTCCCAAGCCTGTCTGTCCATGGACCCCGGGGAGAGAGAGCAACGCTGTCCCGTTCGCTGGGTCCAGCGGCTCCGTTCCCTCCATCCCGCTGCCCGTCCCATCCCCTCGGGAGGGGACAGAGCTGAGACCCAGAACCTGGACCCGCCGCCCCTCCACCCGGGCCTGCCTCCCAGCTGGGAGACTCGATGGACGAAGGGCACCGGGCAGGTACCCAGGTCCCGTGTTCTGAGTGCCCACGGCACCTGGGCACCTGGGCACGGCGACACCGGCAGCGAGTACCAAGGGGGCGTGGAAGCAGAGGGTCTGGGCGCCACTGTGACCCGGGGGCCAGGTGGGCACTGCTGCCTGTGGTGCTGCTGCCCAGGGCTCACGCCTGACCCCCACCCCTCCCCGTTTCCCAGCCCTTGGCACCCGGCGGTGGGACTGAGCGCAGGCCCTGCCCGTGGGGGGCCACAAAGCCCCGCAGAGGCCAAGGTTGGCGTCAGTTTCCTGACACGGAGCCAGACTCAGCTCCTCAAGCGGCTGATGTGACCCAACGGCTGGTTCCGGCTCCATCCCAGCGCAGCTTGTTTGCTCGCACGTCAGCGGGTCCAGCGGGTAGGGGGCTTGCCTCACACGTGGCCCACCCGGAGACTGTTCCCCAACACTTTGTAGGGTGCCCCGGGCCCCACCAGGTGTGAGCCCTGAGTGCAAGAGCCCAGAATCAGCCCTGCTTGAGCACCGCTGGGCGCCGGCAGCAAAGCAGACCACCCTGGACCAGACAGAGGCGCCAAGTGGCCGGGGATGGGTGGGACAAGGGGTGGGCACCTCCCCTGGTTCAAGGCTGCCCGTTTGGTGGGTACCCTCAAGGCATCCCCCTGAGCCCTCCCCTTCCAGTGTCGGTTCTGCTATTTCCAGCCTCCCGCCAGTCAGGCTGAATCTCCGCAAACCCTCTTTTGAGAGCTTTAGGGCGCGTGGACTGCAAAGTGCAAACGTGTGCATTCTGCAGCCTCCGGGCGACTGCTCCCCCTCCCTCTCCCTCTCCCTCCCTTCCCCCCCTTCCTTTCTCTTCCCCCTCTCTTTCCCCCCTCTTTCCCTCTTTCCCTCCCCCCTCTGTCTCTCCCTCTCTCCCTCTCCCCTCCCCCCCTTCAAATGTATTCCTCCGGACCTCCTGCGAAAATGCTCAGTAATTGTTTCTCTTGCTGTTGTCAATATGTTTCTGTTCCGGTGCTTGGCTCTGTCCCCGCCCCCTGCTGCTGCGGGCTGTCTGACTGACAAGAGCCTTGCTCCCGGGTGCCCTCTCCAGCCTGGCGAGGGCCTGCTGGCCCCCAGGCCTTAGGAAGGGAGCACTAAATGTGGTGCTCCCTTCCTAAGGGAGTGTGTGTGTGTGTGTGTGTGTGTGTGTGTGTGTTTGTACACACACAAGTGCCGGGCTGTGCATACATGGGCAAGGATGTACACGGGCTGATGCTGGTGTGTGTGTGTGTGTGTGTGTGTGTGTGTGTGTGTGTGTGTGGCAGGACCTACTGAGACCTGTTTTGGAGCAAGGCCACCTAGCAGCCGAGACTCCATCAGAGGCCCCCCGGTGGGTGCCCCCTGCCCCTGCCAGGTCTGGGAGTGATCGATGCTGACTTGGGGCCGGCTGCCGCCCGATTCGCTGTCTTGATTCAGTGTCACGGTGGCTGAGGCTGGGCCGCTCTCAATCCAGTACCCAGGCTGGGCATGGAACTGGCCTCCAGCTGGGCCCTGGGTGGGACCCCGGGGCATGTCCCCCTCCAGACTCTACCTGGGGTGGGCTCAGGTGTGGCCTGCTTGGGGGGGGGGCCACGGCCCTGGTGCTTCTTTGGTTCTGTCTCTCGTGTCCCTGAGGGAAGAGGTGTGTGTGGGACGGGGTGGCCTTCCTCGTAGTTGGTGGCGCTTTGATGGGGGTGGTCTGGCACTGGGGGGTGGGGCGCCCCCCCTGGGTGGAACCATTGGGAGGGTCATCTAAGTGCTTCCCCCTCATTCACCGGGACAGACACCGGGCCGTGCGCTGTCCATGTGAGGAGCTGGCCAGACCAATGGCCGGGGGCCCTGCCTTATGCCACAGACCATCCGGGTCAGGGCCTCAGGCCCCCAGGAGGTTCTCGAGGCAGAGCTGAGTGCCCCCTGGCTTCCATGTCCCCCAGCCTGCTCCCTCCGGCTCATACTTGGCCACCGGGGCCTGCCCCACTATAGCGCAGGGTGCCAGGCAGTGCCCAGACAGGCGGGCAGGAGGCAGCTGCCTGTGGGGCCCTTTGGGGCCTGCCACCACCCTTCCCCCCAGGCTGGTGGCCAGTGGAGCCTTGAAGATTGTGGGGCGGGTGTGGCCTGCAGGAGGGCCCCCCAGGCAGGCTGAGAAGTGGGGAGGAGAGAAAGAGGAAGACCCTGTATTTGGTACCAGGAAATGCAGTGGGCAGAGACAGGTCGCTGAGGAGCGTTTGGGGGTGCCGAGGGTCCCCACTAAGGAGAGCGGATTGGTGTGGACAGCGATGGGGTATCTGCGAGGCCCACGTCCACCCCACACGGCCGTGGGGGTGTGGCTTGGGCTCTGAGCGCCTCTGAGAGCTGACGTGCCCCGTACCCGCCCCAGAGGGCGGCACAGAGGCTTCTCACCTCCCCTGGGGTCTCCTGGGGACCCTGGCCGCCTCCTCAGCAACAGCTGGGCGCCCCGCCTGCCTCCGGCAGCCCCCTCGTGGGTCACGGAACAGCTTCGTCCGCCCGCCTGTCTCGAGCTGCCTTTCCGCTGATCTTCATTTATTGATGAAACTTCTTTTACGGTCCAGAGCCCAGACGGCGGCGGCAGCGGCAGCTCTCTGCCAAGAGAAAGCGGGCGGGCGCGTGGGGGCAGCGGCCTCCTCCCCGAGGCGGGCACTCGCTCAGGGGGCCAGTCGTCAGGATGTGGGCATGGGGCTGGACCAGGGCGTGGCACGTCTCAGTACAGCTGGGCCCAAAGGCTGGGAAGTTTCTCCTTAAGAATCTCGGCGAGGGCCTGGAGCGATAGCAGAGTGGGGAGGGCGTGTGCCTTGCATGCGGCTGACCCGGGTTCGATCCCCAGCATCTCATATGGTCCCCCAAGCTACCGCCAGGAGTAATTTCTGAGTGCAAAGCCAGAAGTAACCCCTGAGCATTGCTGGGTGTGACTCAAAAAGCAAAAAAAAAGAGAATCTCGGTGAGGGGCCGAAGCGATAGCAGAGCGGGGAGGGTGTTTACCTTGCACACGGCTGACCCCGGTTCGATTCCCAGCGTCCCATAGGGTCCCCCGAGCACCGCCAGGAGTGATTCCTGAGTCCATGAGCCAGGAGTAACACCTGTGCATCTCTGGGTGTGACCCAAAAAGCAAAAAAAAAAAAAGAAGAAGAAGAAGAAGGGAGCTTGTGGGCTCAGCGGGGGGCCAGGGAGCCTCAAGCCAGCCAAGTCGCATCCCACCCAGAACCAGGCCGGTGACCTCAGCATTGACCAAGCCCGAGCACTTCTGTGGGGGCTCAGCTTTGCCCAGAGGAGCCTGGGAATTTGGGGGACCACGTGCAGCTGCGGACAGAGCCTGCGGGGGGGCTGGGCCCCGGGAGAGGGGCGTGGTCTGGTCCCAGGAGGCTCAGAATCTCCAGGGTTGTCACTTTCTGCAGTTTGGGGGCCACCCCCAGGGGTGGTTAGGGGCTGCCTCCCAGTCTGTGCTCAGGGGTCCCTCCTGGCAGGGTTCAAGGGACCGTCCCATGGTGCTGGGGTGGGCTGTGTGCATGCAAGACCCTTACCCCCTATGCTGGCTCTTCCTCTGTCTCTGTGCCTCTGTCTCTGTGTCTCTGTCTCTCTCTCTTTCCCTTCGGGGTGTCACTGCAGTGTACCAAGATGGTGTCTTGGCCGAGGGGCCTGCACCTGTGTCCCCCCAAGCCCGTCCCAATGCCAGCCCCTGGCGTGGGCGTCCCGGCTCCCACTGGCAGGACAACTAATCAGGCTGTGGGCTTGGGTCTTAGCATGGAGACACAGCGCCCTCCCGGGCCTGGCCCGGGGCTCAGAGCAATGGCGTGCTGTGGGCTGTGGGCTGTGGGCTGGCCTCTCTCGCCCCGTCTCTGTGTGTGCTCGCGGCCGCCTGGGGCTCCGGGCCCTGGGAGCTCTCTGCCGGGAAGATGGGATGAGGCCTGATGGTCTCCTCGTCCTGTTAGCCCCGCGTTCCCCAGGAGGAATCAATCGCTCCATCCCTCGTTGGACATTTGTATTCCGAGGAGCAGGACACGCTCAACAGGCCCCGTCCTGCGTCCTGCTCACCCCCTGCAGCTCCCGGAGTGCCGGGAAGGCGGCAGGCGGCGTCTCTGGGCAAGCCTGGACCCCCAAAGCTCCTGCTCTGGCCGCCGGCCTGAGACCAGGCCGTGCAGTTCTGCTTTTTCGGGGAGGCCCAGTGGCCACCAGGCTGGAACAATGCTTTAAGTCTGCTTCCCCGGGGGAGGCGGGGTAGGGGGGTGGAGGGGGCCCGCGACCCCTCCCCCGCTCCTCCGCACAGTGCTGTGCCTTTGATGCTGTCAGAAAGATCTTCCTCCCCAGACGCAGGGAATGAAACAATCGCAGGCGGGAGGGGCTCGGCTGGTGATGGGCAAAGCCCTCGGCCACGCAGCCCTGGCGCCTTCCCTTCCCAGCTGTGGCCTTCCTGGCCGCCTGGGTGCAGAGGTCGGGCTGCCTCCTGCCACTCCAGCCCGGCCCACGTGTTTAGGGCGCGGTGGATAAGAGCCCCGTGTGAGTTCCCCCACCCCCACAGCCTGGGGACGGATCCCACACTGGTGCCCAGCCTGGGAGTGACCAGGCTTGCAGGGACCCGGCCTTCTGAGATGTTGGCTATTGCCTGTGGACAGGTTCCAGATTTTAGAGGCCATACATGTTCCGGGGTGCACCCCCTCGCCCCCCCCCCCGACCCTCTTCCCTGCAACTCTGGAAGCAGAAGCCACAGAGGCTGGGACCATCTCCCGGGAAGTTCTGTCCCTGCCTGTCCCCGGTCCCCAAGGTGGCCCCAGGAGGGACATGGGGCAGCTTTGAGCTCTTCCGGCTTCTCTCTGCAGTTCCCTGGAGTCGGGGGAAGCTTGGGAATAAAGACTTGTAGTGACCCCACTTTGGTTTCCTGCACCTCCATCCAAGGCCCCCCAGTCCCTCCCACCTCCCCTCCCCCCAGCCTGTGTGTGCGTGGGGCTGGGATGCAGGACCGGAGGTGGACCTTGGCAGGCAGGCCCAGGGGACCTGGGAGTTGCTGATGATCTTGGGGATGTGAGTGAGTGAGGTTTATGGGCCCGGAGGGCCTGCACCCTCCTGCCAGGCCAGCGGAGTGCCCTCCATCATCACCATGCTTGGCCTGGTGGGGCTGGTCCTCACACTTCAGCCCGCACCCAGGCACCATCCTCGGCCTTCTGGGGGGCTGGTCCGCGGGCTCCCTGGAGGCTGTTACTCCCCACCGTGGGGTTCGCGCTTGCCTCCAGCTTGCCCCTACCCTGCACACAGAGTGGGGATCAGTCTGAGGTGGGGGGCACATGCCGGGCCCCTACCCGAGGGGGGATCTGGTCTGAGGCGTGCAGCTGGTCCCGGGAACTGGGGTGTAGGAGAGAGGCGGGTGCCAATCTTCCTCCCGGAACTGCCTGGCAGCAGGAAAGCAGGGGACCGGAGGGGTGGGCAGGATGGCAGCGAGGACAGGAAACGGCCTCTCCAGCCCCCTGACCATCACCCTCACCCTCTGCTCTCCAGGGGACAGGACACACCCGGGTCTCAAGGCTTTCCCTCCCCTTGGGATGGAGGGAGTCACCCAGATGGAGGGTGGAGGGGGTGGGGGCATGCTTCAGCCCAGCCCCGGGACCCCAAGTCCCTGTGGGGCTAGGACTGAGGGGACCTGACATTCAGCTCCTTCCAGAACCTTCCCCTGCCAGAGGGGGCAGGACAAGGTCTTGGAGCAGAATCTCCCTCACTTCCCCACTTGATCCCTGGGCACGTTGGAGTTTTAGAGTCAAGAAGATTCCATTCAGGGGGCCAGAGACCTAGGACCGGGACTCGGCTGCTTGCCTTGCATGTGGTCAGCCCCCGGCACCCCATCTGGTCCCCCCCACCCACCCTCCCAGCCCACCAGGAGTCAGCCCTGAGCGCTGAGCCAGGAGTCAGCCCTGCGCACAGCTGGGTGCAGGTCCCCAAACTGAAGTGGACAAACAAAATCTGATCTCCACTCCTGTTGGGGGTGGGGTGGGGTGGGGTGCCTGCTCTCGCCCCCCACCAGGGCAGCTGCAAACAGTCTCCCCGAAGCTGGGCCACATGGAAAGGCTCCCCCACCCCCCAACCTACATAACCTCCTCCCGGGAGCCTCAGGATGGAACTGGGTTTCAGATATGCAAATACTTTGATGTCATGTTTATTTGGAGGCGAGCTCAGGTGTGATTCTACCCAGCACCTCAGCGAGCTGTGAAGCAGTGTGACAAAGGGCTCCCAGAGGCGCAGGCGCGTGGGGTCAAAAAAAGAACGGCTGAGAAATCGGGTTGTTCAGTCTTTCCATGATGCACGGGGGGAAGGGAGGGCTCTGTGGATGGATGACAAGGAGTATGGAGCCCCGAACGGAGGAGGGGAACGTGACCTGGGTCCTTCCAGAGCTGGATTCCAGCTTTCAGGGTGGGACGCTGATGCAAAGTGGGGGGTGACTCTCAGACTGGGTGAGAGAAGACCGGGCAGAGGATGGGTGTGGGAAGCTGGCCCTCTAACTGACCAAGGGCCTACATGCCTGTGCTATGTATGGTTATCTTGACCTACCTGACCCTCAGCAGGCAAAGCCTATGCTATGTTTTTTTTTTTTTTTTTTTTTTTGCTTTTTGGGTCACACCCGGCGGTGCTCAGGGGTTACTCCTGGCTCTGCACTCAGGAATCACTCCTGGCTGTGCTCAGGGGACCATATGGGATGCTGGGAATCGAACCCTGGTTGCCCGCATGCAAGGCAAACGCCCTACCCGCTGTGCTATCACTTCAGCCCCCTGTGTATGGTTTTTTTGAGAAAACATCTGTCATGGCTGTCGGTAAAAACAAGAAATAACTGACAGTGATTGACCTGGTATGTGAGTATAAACTTTGTGAATCGTAAATTGACATGACCCTTTGTGTAACTACCTCATGCCTGGTATGTGAAAACGTATAGACTTTGTAACCTTCCTAACCATATATGGACATGGCCCTTTTTTGTGGAACTGCATTGTGTTTTTCCTGTTCTGATAGGTATTTAAGCCCCTGCTGCCCTGAATAAAGTCCTGTCCTGTCCTATCCTGTCTGCTGTCCTGTCTGCTCTGTCCCTTTATGTCTCTGCTTCTAAACCGCATTCTGTCTCTTGTGTCTTGTGTTCATCCGGTCGGTCCCTCCCTGCACCTACGGACCCGAGGGCCACCTCCACGGGTTGGAGGATTTGTCGGGCGGGGGGCCCCCCGCAGGTGGGGTGAGCCCCACGACCCTTCACACACGGAAAGGCCGGCATGCTTAGTTGGTTGGCTCTTTTGGGTCAGCCCCCGGCGGGAGAATTTGTTTTTGTTTCATTCGGGGCTTGTGCCAGCCTGTGCCCGGGGCTTCCTCCTGGCTCTGCACTGAGGGGGTCACTCCTGACGGGGCTCAGGGAACTGTAGGTGCTGGGGGATTGAGTCTGGGTCCCCACCGGCCTCTGAAGAAGTCTGGGTGCATTTGAGTTACGCGAGGAGGGGTGACATCTCCCCAAGGGCGCAGGCAGGGCTGGGACGCTGCGTGGGGACAGCTCAGAGGCCTTTGCCCGCCGCTGGCACCTCCTGCCGCCCTCCCTCAGCGCCAACCCCTCGCCTGCTCCCTGGGGCTGGCGGCCACGATGGCTCTGCGCCTCCTCCGTCCCTTCCCTTTATTCCCTGCACAGTTGGGACTCTGGGGAGGCGATGACGAGGGGGGTGAACCTGGGGGGGCACCGGACGGACATTGGGGGCGACTGAAATGCGCAGCGGTGACCCCGCTGCAGGCGGTGATGAGTTCTCCCGGGTGAAGGACCTGGCAGTTAGTGTCCCCTGGGGCTGGCAGAGGCGCCTGCAGCATGTGGGGCCTGGGAATGAAAGTCACTCTGGCTCCCGGACGCTCAGCGCCTGCTAATGTCTCAGGCCACCGAGCCCCCGCTTTGGGGCAGAGAGCTGAGACGCCCAGAGGGGAGGCGGGGAGGGAGGGTCTGCAGAGGCGGGTGAGGAGGGGGCTGAGAGTGAGGACACAAGCAAGTGAGGGGCTAGGGGCGGGCAGCCGCCAGTACCTGGGGCCTGGGAGGGGGCCTGGGAGTAGGGTGGAGGGTCGCGGGTGAGGTCGGAGTGTTCGGGTCCGTCCGTGTATCTGGGGTCAGTCCTCACTCTGGCCTGCTCGGGCCCTCTCACCCCCGTTGATCCATCCAACTGTCCACCGGTCCTTCCGCCCATCCACATATCCACCCACCCACATCCATCCTTGCGTCCTCCACCCTATCCGTCTGTCCATCCATCACACATCACCCACTGACCGGTCCCTCCATGCATCCACGCGTCTGCCCACCATCCATTCACCTATCCATCTGTCATCTATCTGTGTCTCCACACGCCACCCATCTCCATCCGCCCGTTCACCCACCCTTCTGTCATCCATCTACCAACCATCTGTCCACCCATCTGCCCCCTCTCCATCATCCATCTGTCCATCCGTGATCCACCCGTATACCCATCCACCATCCATCCATCCTTCCATCCATCTATATTCTCATCCACCCGTACACTCAACAGTCTGCCCACACACCCACCCATCCATCCGTTCATCTGTATATCCGTCCACCATCCACCCACCCATCAGTCCATTCACCCATCACCTACCCAGCCATCGTCCACGTGTCCATATGTCCATTATCTCTGTATTCCTCTGTCCACCCATCACCCACATGTCCATCTGTCCATCATCTGCGTGTCCATCTGTCCACCCATCGTCCACATGTCCATCTGTCTATCATCTGCATGTCCATATGTCCATCCATCGTCCATGTGTCCATCTGTCCATCATCTGTGTGTTCCTCTGTCCACCCATTGTCCACATGTCCATCTATCCACCATCTGCGTGTCCATCTGTCCACCCATCGTCCACGTGTCCATCTGTCCATTGTCCACGTGTCCATCTTTCCACCCATCCACATGTCCGTCCACCCACCCATCACCCACGGCCTGTCCATCCGGCCTCCATCATTCACCAGTCCCTCCCTGAGGGTGCTTCTCTTCCAGACACATCCTGGGCTCTGCAGGGGGGAGAGGCAGGAGCCGGCTGGGGCACGAGGGTGACAGGGGGGGCTCCAGATAGGCCGGGCGGGCCCCTGACCTGCTGCGTTGGCTTCAGCCCTGGGATTGGACCCTCCCCCGTGGGAAGGCCATTCCTGCGAGGGAGCCCCGGAGGGGGTGCGGGGTTGAGCAGCCTGGGAGCGAGTGTGGGTTGGCCTGAGGGAGATGGTGTGGGCCTTGGCCCCCAGGGGTCAGTGCCTGCCCGAGACACAGAAGCACATGCGTGGAGACGCGGGTCCCATCAGCCGCAGGCAAGGGAGGAAGCCCATGTTCTTATACCCGGCTCAGGGGGCAGCTGGGCCCCTGGGGAGAGGTGGGCTCAGGACCCAGAAGGGAAGGTCCAGTCAAGGGGGGTGCCAACAGTGAGACTCTGTCACAGCCCCTGGGGTCTAGCAGCCAACACCAAGGCCGTGGGCAAACGCTCTGCTCGGAGCTCACTCTCTTCACTCGGATGCGGACCTGGAAGTGCCCTTGGCTGTGGGCAGGCGGGAGGGGGCCCGGGTGCAGGGCGGCTGGGGGTGGTTCCTGGTGGTTCCAGACTGGGGGTGGTTCCTGGTGGTTCCAGGTGGCACCTGGGCCTGCCCACCCACCCGGGCTCCACGCTGGGCGCGAATCTTGGCCGCGTCCCCTCCCCGAGTCACCCCGCCTCAATCCAGCCTCTCTTCCTGCTTTGGAGTGGGGACAGCTCGCTCATCTCGGCTGAGACAACCCTCTGGTTTTGGAAGGGAATTTTCCTGAATGCCACCAGCTAAGCTCTAGGGCATGCGCTTTGGCCGGCTCCTGCCGGCCACCCTCCTTCCTGGACCGTCTCCTCCCAGTCGCTGCCCCCCTGCTGCCCTGGGCTCCCCCTACCCCGCGCCCCCCCCCCCGCGCTCTGGCTGCAGACATCCGCTTCCTGCCCTCCTGCCCAGAACACCATCTTGCCATCAACTGTCCATTGCCCAGTCACCAACATCAGCCACTGACCCGTCCTTCCCAACCTTTCTACCAGTGAACACTCCCGGGGGCCAGGTTCATCTTGGGGGGGGGGGTGGAAGGAGGGATTAATAACCCGGTGGGCGGCTGGAGCAAGAGCACAGCTATTGGTAGGGCGTTTGCCTTGCACATGGCCGACCCGGGTTCGATTCCTCCGCCCCTCTCGGAGAGCCCGGCAAGCTACCGAGAGTATCGCGCCCACATGGCAAAGCCTGGCAAGCTCCCCGTGACGTATTCGATATGCCAGACACAGTAACAACAAGTCTCACAATGGAGACGTTACTGG
>JAOXYA010048621.1:0-12300 GCA_028565675.1 Sorex palustris | reverse complement strand
CACAGTAACAACAAAGTCTCCAATGGAGACGTTACTGGGCCCGCTCGAGCAAATCGACGATCAACGAGAGGGCCTTTACCTTTTTACCTTTAATGTTGACTAATGAAAACATTATCAACACAGAAAAAAAGCTTCATCAACCCTCAGACAAGGAATCACTGTCTCCATGATGAGATACAACAATTTTCACAAATTTTCTTCACTGCAATACTTTTGACAATTCTATGAGCCATTTAGTGGTAAAGAGCAACATAATTAAGTTATTGTGGGTCTACTGCAGGGACAGACTTTGGGTGGGTGGGGCGGGAAGAGACAATGGTGGAAGGAGGAAGGTGACGTCGGGGTAGAGTTGGTGTTGGAATATTGAATGTCTGTAATTAACAATCATCATGAAAAACTTTGTAAGCCACAGTGTTTAAATAAAGTGGAGGGAGGGGGGAATAAAGCTTAGATTTGTTAAAAAAAAGAAGACGTAAATGATCTATGATTCAATTTTAATGAACCAATGACAATAAGCAAAGGCAAAGACCAGAAAGGAAATTACTGTTTATATTGCAAGCACCAGGAGTTGATTTTTCTCTTCTTGTTTTTGTTGCTTTGGTTTATGTGGAGGGGGGGACACCCAAAACATGCTCAGGGAGCCTGGGAACTGCCCTGACAACTCTCAGTCAACCAGTGATTCAAAGTAAGAGCCGAAGAATGTGGTGATCCCTAAGCCAGATGGTGCTAGGGGATATCAGGGCCACACCCAGAAGTGGTGGGGAGGGTGACAAGTGTGTCCTAAGGGCTGCACCGGGAGATGACCAGGAGACCAGCAGGTACAGAAGACTGAACCAGGGTGACCAAACATAAGACATTTAACACCTGTTCCATCTCTCTGGTCTTACTTTCTTTTCTGTAATGCAAGTTCCTGACTTAAACTTGATGCAAAAGCAACTATATCAACTATATTCAAAGAAGGCCAACTCCAACCCAGGGCCAGCACCTCAAGAGCACAGAGCCAGGGAGCCTTCCCTACTAAGAAATCTTGGTTGTATAGATTCTGTTGACTTGGAAAGTGCCAAGATTGATTTATGCCTTTTCTTTTGTCGTGTTCTGTCCCTTACAAATTTTAGTTTTTTCTGCATGCATCCATAAAGGGCAATCAGAGAACCTATAGTTTTCACCCTCTAACTGAATATAAACAGGACTCCCTGTACCCTGCCCTTACCCTGCCTTCCCTTCTCACTACAATTCACATTCACCCAGGAAATTGTGAAAATTCTATACAGTAATAGAATAGAAGTAAAAAATTCTTATAAAGAAATAAACCTTTATTTATCCAAAGTTTTCTGATGGCGATTCTTAATGCACACCTTGCCATATACTAAGAACCCCAATAAGATAAAAAAAAATGAACAGAACCTAGATGAACACACAAAATAGTTACCTGAAGCTCAGGGTGGGAATTATTTAATCAAGATTTAACTGGAAAAGAGCATGAAGAACTTTTCAAGGTAATCGAGATTTTAAAACCAAACTGTGCTAAGAAAGTGAGTCTGGAGGAGGTTTGTACAGAAGGTGAACTCATGTCAGGTGTTTCAACCTCGGTCCAGTGTCCTGCACATAGACAGTAACACTGTCAGGGGGTGGGACACAGCCCTGCTCCTGCCTACTGCAGTAGTACAGTGCTCTCCACAAGGAGAGAAGCAAGGTGCAAGAAGAGAGTGAAACAGTGATCTCCCAAAATAATGTCACTATACTTTGTTTGTTTGTTTGGGAGTCATACTTAGGTTTGCTCAGGGCTTACTCCTAGATATATGATCAGGGATTACTCTTGTCAGGGCCCAGGGAACTGTAGACAGTGCCAGAGATTGGTCCATGGTGGGTCATGTGTGCCATGCAAACATCTTAGCCCCTGTACTACTTGTCCAGTCCAGAAGTGACTGCATCTCAAAACAAAACAATAAGATTTCAAGTCTAAGTCACTGAAAATAGTAAAGATTTTCTAGGGAAGAAACAAAGAGAAGTTGGTAACTGCATCCGAGCCATAAATGGTCACCAGACCATCTTTCCTTAGTCCAGAAAGACCCTGGAAAGAAGACAGCTATAAAAATATCAACCAGGACACCAGGAAGTAAGTAAGCAACTGGGAAAATCTATCATCACATCATACAACTAGATAAAGAGGCAATAACCAAAATATATAAGATGAACAACTTGACAACAAAAACAGACAACCCAATCAATAAGCGGGGAAGAAACACAGAAAGTATGTCTCCAAGGAAGACACACTTTCAGTCCACAGATGTGAAAAATGCACTGTAATTAAAATGCACAGTATCACTAATTTTAGGGAAAGGCAAGCAAAATTAAATTAGCACCTCAGATAAGAAATAATGGCCCATAACCAAGTAGAATGACAAGATTAACAAAGACTATGAGGTGAGTGTGAAGAAAAAAGAGCCTGCTATAGTGTTGGGAATGTAAATTGGTGCAACCTCTGAGGAAAATGGTCTGGAAATGATTTTTAAATCACAATGAAAATTACATACAATTCAAAACTATCACTCCTATACATTTATCTAAAGAATATGAAAACAATAATTTGAAGATACTTATACCCCATTAATATTCACGGCAGCGTTATTCATAATAGTGAATACACAGAACCAAACTAAATGTTCATCAACAAATGAAAGGAAAAAATACTATGATATATACTTAGCAGAATATTGCCCTGCTATTGAAAGAATGAAATCGTGCCCTTTGGGATGAAATAGATGGATTTTGAGGAAATTACTTTAAGTGAAATAAGGAAGTGAAAGACAATTACTGGATGGTTTTAATCACATGAAATACAAATTAAAAAAGCAAATCAACTGGCACAAAATACTAAATAGAATTTCTGGACTTCATTATTTTGTATTTAATAAACTACAGAGTTCACTAGAGGGAAATAGGGGGATGTAGAAGGAATAAGCAATGTCGGAAATGGGATGGCAGACGCTGGCAACAGAATGGAAGGTCACAGGCTCTACCTATTTGGGGGTCAGAAGCTACACCCCTGAAACTCCAGAATGTCAGAAACCCATGATAATTAAATAAAAAATAAATAAGAATCTCCCTGGGGTTGAAACAAATCTCCACAATTAGGGTTCTGGACATAGCAAAAAAAAGACGGGGGTGCCCTAGAACAAATGACTGGTTAAAGAAACTTTGGTACATCTACACAATGGAATACTATGCAGCTGTTAGGAGATATGAAGTCATGAAATTTGCTTATAAATGAATAGACATGAAGAGTATCATGCTAAGTGAAATGAGTCAGAAAGAGAGGGACAAACATAGAAGGACTGCACTCATTTGTGGAGTAAAAAAAACATAACATGAGTCTGACACCTAAGGATAGTAGATACACAGGACAGGAAGATTGCTCTATAGCTGGAAGACTGCCTCATGAGCAAAGAGGAGAAGGCAGATGGAATAGAGAAGGGATCACTAAAAAAATGATGGCTTGAGGAACCGGTAGGGATGGGAGATGTGTGCTGAAAGGAGATAATGGACCAAACATGGTAATGTCTCAGTATCTGCATTGCAAATCATAATGCCTAAAAGTAGAGAGAGAGTATGGGGAATACTGTGTGTCATGGAGGCTGGGGGAGAGTTGGAGAGGGGGAGTACAGCGGGGATATTGATGGTGGGGAATATGCATTCGTGGAGAGATGGGTGTTTGGTAATTGTGTGATTATAACCCAAACATGAAAGCTTGCAACTATCTCACGATGATTCAATAAAATTAAAAAAAAAGACAGGGTGCCTAATCAAACATGGAAGTTTTATTAGTGAAACATTCACAAGGTGGTACCCTGTAAGGAGGAACATCAGGTACTTGAGGGAAAATAGACTTCACTAAAGTGCTTCAGTAAAGTGACTTAAGACAGTAAGCAAAGAACAGAAATAAGCAACCTGTATGTGTGTGTGTGTATGTTTGTATGTGAGTGTGTGTGTGTGTGTGTGTGTAAAGTGAGGGGGTGGTTCATATTTAGAATCACTGCATTACTGAAAATACTAAGTTTTCAACAATAAAAGTAGTGAAACATCCAAAGAATCAGTAAAACATGATCAATACAATGAACCAAAAGAAGAGTAAATACTAGAAACTGCCTTTGATGGGGCCCACAGTGTAGATTTGAAACAAAATTTCAAAGCAGCTGTTATAACTATGATCAAGAACTAAAGAAAACCATGTTAAATAATTAAAGAACTGTATGAATAATGACTAATCAAATACATAACATCAAAGGAAATAGTAAGAAAGGAAATTCTGGAGGAAAAAGCAAAAAGATAAGTTAAAATGTCACTGTCTGTGAGCTGGCAAGAGAAAAAACTTGGTAAATCTAACAATAAACTAATGAAAAGAACAGGAAGCTGAATATTAGAGAGAAAAGAGAGTGAAGAAAATTGAACAGTGCTTCCGAGAAATGTGGGTCATCATCTAATACATACTTTACTCACATAAAGAGTGTTTCAGAGGAAGAGAAACGTAAACAGATAATAAATCACATAATGGTTATAACTATCCCAAAGTTAATGGAAAATATTGACCTATATAACCAACAAGCTCAAGGCTGGATGAATAGTACAATGTGTAAACACAAAAAAGGGAAGGCAGCGGTCTGTCTCTCCTGCTGCCCACATTCGGCAGTCTCAGGCCATTTGGGTGTCTGCCTTGCACATAGCTGGTGCGAGTTCAATATCAGGCACTCCATATGGTCCCCTGAGCACTGCCAAGAGTGATCCCTGAGCACAGAGCCAGGAGGAAGCCCTGTGTACCACTGCTTGTAGCTCAAAAGAAAAAAAGAATCAAGAAGCTCAACAAGCTTCCTGTTGTATAGTCACAGAGATTCACAGGCAACACATCACAAGTGAAATGTTGAAGGAGAAAGTGAATAATATTGAAAACAAGAAAAGAAAAGCATTTCCTGATTTTTAAAGGAAAAGCAGTAAGATGGACCACTGATTTTTCACTAGGAACAATGGAACAAGGAGGCCATGTGACAAAATATTCAAAGTAGTAAAGAAAAACTGTTCACCAAGAACCTTACATTTAAAAGAGGAAACAAATCAACAAAAAGGCCTGGGCACACCGGTCAAGATAATTACATATAAGTATCAACACACAATTCTTCCTCTTTCTTCTATGAACTGAATTTTAAAAAACTCACATAAAACAATAAGTAGATATATTTATTTTCAATTTTATTTTTAAATTTTTATTTCCTACATTTTAAAATGGGCTGGATTGACAGCACAGCAGGTAAGGCATTTGCCTTGCACGTGGCCGGCCCGGTTTTGATTCCTCCGTCCCTCTCAGGGAGCCAGGCAAGCTACTGAGAGTATCCCGCCCACATGGCAAAGCCTGGCAAGCTCCCCGTGGTGTATTTCATATGCCAAAAACAGTTAACAACAAATCTCACAATGGAGACATTACTGGTGCCCACTCGAGCAAATCAATGAACAAGAGGAGAATAGTGATACCGTGTTATATTTAAAAATTAATTTTTATTATTTTCTGTTTAGGGCGAGCTGGAGTGATAGCACTGCGGTAGGGTGTTTGCCTTGCACGCAGCCAACATGGCTGACCTGAGTTCGATTCCTCTGCCCCTCTCGGAGAGCCTGGCAAGCTACCGAGAGTATCTCGCCTGCACGGCAGAGCCTGGTGAGCTACCCGTGATGTATTCGACATGCCAAATACAGTAACAACAAAGTCTCCAATGGAGATGTTACTGGGCCCGCTCGAGCAAATCAATGAACAACAGGAGGACAGCTTCTTGTATAGTTAGACTTTAAAACTTATTTTTATTAGCATTCTCTATTAATACTTGGAGCAATTTTTATTTACGTTTACAAATAGTATTCACTGATTTAGATTATTAAGTGTCCCCTTATCATCCCTTTTTATGTACATATAGTTTACAACTCTTCTTTATATGTTTTTATGTTTTCTTTTTATGGAAAATTTAAATACTGCTCTGTAGTACATTGCATTCTTAATTTCTACTTTCATTTGTATTTTTCTCATTTTGATATTTTATCATCATTTGTTAACTTAATATATTTATATTTATGTTTCTAATATTCCAAACATGGAATATTGTGAGGATGAGGCTGGTTAGACCCATACCTAGTAATTATCAGGGTTTACTCCTGGATCTGTTCTCAGGGGGCATATGCAGTGCCAGGACTGTATCATGCAAAGCAACTTAACCCCTCTCCAGCCCATTAAAACACACACAAAAATTTAAAATGCTCTTTCTTGGGACATGAATTGAGATCTCCTGTATTACATAGGCAGTTTTACCAGAGATTAAAGCAGTAGTGTTCTTAGAACATAGTTGAGATTCTCCCCTGGCTTCTTATTCTTCATTCCCTTAGTTTTTTTCCTCATTCTGACATACTTTGATTCCTTCCCAAGAGACTACATAGCCAGAAATTTGGTTTCCTTGACTCCAGGTACTCTGATCTCTACATCATCATTGAACAGTGATATTCATATCCTCTTGCAAAAACAAGTAGTTGTTAGGGCAAATATGTTTGTCTAATATTTAACTTCTATCTACTGGAAATTCATCACTCTAAGTCATATTATTCCATTGTTATGAGTAATGGAGTAAATATTTAGGATGCATATGACTGACCATGTTAATAACTTTCTGTTTTAAGTGATTATTTAGGTTAAATAGAATAGAATATTTTTACCATTGAGGAATTCATAAACAGGTGGCAGAGGAAATAGGATCCTAGACAATATAAATTGTGATGAAATAGTATTAAACCTGCAAAAGTAGAGATGTGAAAAAATAAAACATATACTCTGTTGACTGTTGTATACTACTAATTTGACTGCTAGCTTAAAAAATAACCGTGAAATAATATGTGTTGCTAAGGTTGTGAAGAAATGCCTACATTTTTGCTTAGGGTCTAAAATGATACAGTAACTAACAAAAACTGGGAAGAGAATTTAACAGGGACTTCTATGAGGAAGAAATGGATGACTAACAGGCACATGAAAAGATGCTTATTATTACTTATTATTAAGGAAATTCAAATAAAGGCAATGAGATACTATCTCACACCAGTCACAATGACACATATCAATAATTAGAACAATCTGTGTTGGCAATGATGTGGGGGAAAAGGAACTTTTATCCTCTGCTGGTGGTAATGTTGTCTGGTCAAACCCCTGTGGAAAACAGTAGGGAAGGTTCTCAGCAAACTTGAAATTGAGCTGCCTTATGACCTTATTCCAGTTGTTGGTATTTACTCCCAGGACAGGAAAATATTTGTTCAAAAGAACATATGCATATCCTTATTCATTGCACTACTCAGTACATTAGCTAAGATTTGGAATAAATCTGGATGCCAACAACAGACCAATGGGTCATGACGATGTATAACAAATGGAATACTATGCAGAAATAAGGAATGGTAAAGTCATGCAATTTTCTGAGACCTAATGGAATTGAAAGATATGTTAAATTAAGTAAACCAGAAGAAGGAGGATAAACACATAATAATATCACTTTTATGTGGAATTTAGAGTAACTGGGTGAGGATGCTTAGATCCTTGGCTCCAAAGTATAGGAGGAGAAGGAAAGATAGTAAGTAGAGAGAGGAAGGGAAGGGATAGATGAGAAGCAACAGGGTACATTGGTGTATTAAGGAACAGTAGAGCTAAATATCCAGACCACAGAGTCAATAACACTGAAATAATGAGACCCAAACTTCAATAAACAAACTTTAAAAGATGCCTGTTAAGATAGCGGACTGGGGATGGTGGAAAGGTGGGAGAGGGAACTGCGAACACTGGTGGAAGGAAGATGAAACTGGTGGCAGGATCAGTTTGTTGTTTCAAAACCCAACTATGAATAACTTTGTAATCACAGTGCCTTCATAAAAAAATTTGGGGGGAAAAAGAAAATGATCATGGCAGTTTTTGAAAATAAGAAATAGAATTACTTTTCAATATGACAGTCCCATCGACAGTCCCACTTCTGGGTAAAAATTCCTTGATGGATTGAAAGTAGGGCTATGTATACAACAAACAAACACTATCCTCCCATTGTTCATCGATTTGCTCGAGTGGGCCCAGTAACTTTTCCATTTTTGAGACTTGTTGTTACTGTGTTTGGCATATCGAATATGTCACGGGTAGCTTGCCAGGCTTTGCCGTACAGGCGAGATACTCTCGGTAGCTTGCCGGGCTCTCCGAGAGTGTTGGAGGAATCAAACCCGGCTTGACCGGGCTGGCTGCATGCAAGGCATACACCCTACCACTGTGCTATCACTCCAGCCCCATATATAATAAGTATAATTATATGTCTATATATAATATATATGTATGTACGTATATGTGTGTATTGATTTTTGGTGTAACACGTGGTGGTTTTCAGGGATTACTCCTGGCTCTGTATTCAGGGATTATTCCTGGCAGAACACTTGGGGAACCATATAGGGTGCCAAGGATTGGAGCCCGGCAAGCTACCGAGAGTATTCGATATGCCAGACACAGTAACAACAAAGTCTCCAACGGAGACGTTACTGGGCCTGCTCCAGCAAATCGACGATCAACGAGAGGGCCTTTACCTTTTACCTTTATCACAAGTGACTCCATTTTGGGGCTGGATTTATTTATTTAATCTTCAGTGACTGAAATGATCCTTTTGGTTTATCGTTGGCTTCTCTAAAGAAATGCTGGAGGAAAGAAAGCGTGGGGCTGACATGTGGAGAGGAACACCTAGACACTGTGCATGTAGAAATGGAGCGACTTTTTGCAGGAGAAGGAGAAATGGAAAAGTAGATTGTACCTGTGATTGACACAAAATGATAGCGTTTCTCAAAGGGAGCAATTCTTTGAGAAATGGCACTTGGAAAATACAAGCCATTTGTACTTGAAAATCACCGGGGAACTTGTGCTGGTGGAGGGATGGGCGTTGGAACTCTGTATAGCTGAGAGCTGATCATGAACAGCTTTGCAAGGGTCTAGCTCACAGTGATTCAATAATAAAATCTTAAGAGAGAGAGAAACTCTTCAGTGTGTATTTATTCCCTTCAATGCTGGGGATTTGCTTCTGGCATCACTGAAGACCAGGTTATTGATTTATTGGGGGAGGAGCCCCCCCTCCGTGCTCAGGGATAGATCAGTCCAGCCTTCTAGCTCTGCGGGAGTGAGTTCAGGGGAGAGGAGATGGAGCAGATTATCTGAGGAGCAAACAGGGGTGAACCACCGCCAGCATCTTCAGCCGGTTTGTACTGGGGATTGGATCATACCCAGGGGTGCTCGTGCTTGCTCCTGACTCTGTGCTTAAGAGTGACCCTTGGTGGCATTTGTGGGACCCTAGGCTGTGATAGGGATCAAATCAAGGTTGCAAGGCAAGTATCTTTTCCCTGTACTATTTCTCTGGCTCCATCAACTGGCTTTTTTTTTGTTTGTTTGCTTTTAAAAAGAAACAACCAGGCCAGGGCGATAGTATAGCAGGTAGGGTGTATGCCCTGCACACCACCAAACCAGGATCAATTCATGCATCCCATGTGGTTCCCAGAGTACTGCCAGGAGTTAATTCCTGAGAACAGAGCCAGGAGTAAGTCCTGAGCATCACCAGATGTGATTCAAAAATACCTTAGAAAAAAAGGAAGAAAGAAAGAAAGAAAGAAAGAAAGAGAAAGAAAGAAAGAAAGGAAGAAAGAAAGAAGGAAGAAGGGAGGGAAGGAGGAAGGTAGGGAAAGAGGGAAGGAAGAAAGGAAGGAAGGAAGGAGAATGAAAGAAAAGAAAGGAAGGAAGGAAGAAAAAAGAAAAGAAAAAAAGAAAGAAAGAAAGAAAGAAAGAAAGAAAGAAAAGAAAAGGAAGGAGGTAGGAAGGAAGAAAGGAAGGAAGGAAGGAAGGAAGGAAGAAAAAAGAAAAAAGAAAAGAAAAGAAAGGAAAGAAAGAAAGAAAGAAAGAAAGAAAGAAAGAAAGAAAGGAGGGAGGGAGGGAGGAAGGGAAGGAAGAAGGAAGGAATGAAGAAAAAGAATGAAAGAAAAGGAAGGAAGGAAGGAAGGAAGGAAAAAGAAAAGAGGAAGGAGGGAGGGAGGAAGGGAGGAAGGAAGGAAAAAGAATGAAAGAAAAGAAAGAGAGGAAGGAAGGAAAAGAAAAGGAAAGAAAGAAAGAAAGAAAGAAGAGAGGGAGGGAGGGAGAGAGAGGGAGGGAGGAAGGAAGGAAGGAAGAAAAATAATGAAAGAAAAGAAAGAAAGGAAGAAAAAAGAAAAAAGAAAAGGAAAGAAAGAAAAAAGAATAAGTAAAAAGAAACAACGAAGAAAGAAAGAAAGAAAGAAAGAAAAAGAATAAGTAAAAAGAAACGACCAGGAAAAGAAAGACAGGAAGAACATGGCAATCCTTTACTTATAGCATCTGAAAGATTGAGAGGAAGTGGAATATTAGCACGGGGTGGTAAATGCCCATTGAAGGATGCAAAGAAAAGCCAAGAGGGAAGGGAAGCCGGGATGTCCCGGGCAGGGGAGCAGGAAGACACCTGCTGGAAAAAAGACTCACCTATTGATCCTGGAGACCAGGATAGGAGAGCTCGGAAAGCAGGGAAAGGAAGAGGTTGGGGACTCATGCTCTGTCCGTCCTGGGAGCAAGGTGGGGAGACTCAGAGTGCAGCTGGGAGCCAAGGAGGCAGTTGAGCAGGGACCATTTGCATGATCTCCAAGCAGGGCGCAGAGAAGATTAAGGGGCAGGAATGCGTCCAGGCTAAGACACTGGACTGTCCTGACGTTTTCAGCAGCGCTGATGAGAGCAGAAAGTTTACGCCGGTTTAGGGAATTTTCCAAGCTTGCAGGAGACATACCTTGGGTCCCTGGAGTCCAGGCAGACCTTCAGGACCCGGAAATCCCTTCTGGCCGGGAGAACCAGCAGGCCCAGGCAAACCTTGCTCTCCCTGTCCAGAAAAAGGCCAGAAACACAGAGAACAACTGGAAGTTAACAAAACACCCACAACCATCTCTCTCTCTTTTTTTTTTAATAACATCTTGCTTTTCTTTGTGTTGAATTAAAAACTAATTATTTCTCAGCAGTGAGGCACAATGAACTACTTAGAAGAGTTTGTCTCTGCCCCAGAATGTGTGTCCTTGAGGTACCATCTCAGTGTGCCCAGTTAGTCTGAGAAGCCTGGGGAGTGGAGATGAGGTACGAGGGGCAAAGCCCAGAGAGAAAGAAGGGGATTAAAAAAAACTGCATTTATTGGGGTGGAAAGAAAAGGGAGGTAAGGTAGGAATGTTTGGGGAATGTGCACTATTGTAGGCAGCTTGAAAAGAACAGTATGTGGGCACTGAGTTTGGTCCCTTTTGGATTACCCAGGAATTAGTCACTCAGCCTGCTCTTGGCAAAGGGAGTGTGGCAGAGATCTCAAAGGTGGCCTAGTCACCACCAGGCTCTGGATTTAGAATCTGCTCACAGGGGCCAGGGCAATAAAACCACAGGGAGGACACTGGCCTTGCACTTCAATGACCTGGGTTCAGTCTCTGGAATCCCATAAAGTCCCCCTGGCACTGCCAGGAGTGATTCCCAAGGCACCCAGAGCATTGCCTGGGGCAGCTCCAAAGAAAAACAAAACAAAACAAAAATCTACTGATAGGTCATTGTCTTCTACACCCAGTGGGTGGAAATGAGTCTCCTGAGTGAGGCGGTTTGGCCAAAGAATTCTCCTTCCTTGGAGGTGACCCTGGGAACTACTCTGTTTAATGGGGAGGGGGGAACCCATATCCAGCTATGCTCAGGGGTACTCCTGGCTCTGTGCTCAAGGTCATTCTTGGCAGGGTTTGGGGGCCGTTGGGTTGGTAAGGACTGAACCTGGGTCTGCTGCTAGACTATCTCTCCAGCTTCCAACACCTACTTTAAACAGGAAAGGTCTGTGGTTGATTCAGTTTAACCTTAAACAAGCAAGTTATCATTTAAAAAATCATTTTAGTAATTTCACACTGTGCAGTACAAAGGCAGTGAAAGATTTTCTTCTAAGTCCCCCTCAATATCGATTTACCATCACGCCTTCTAGAGTAGCATTTGGCCTGTGTAAGGGGTTCACCGAATGCATTTTCGGACACTCCTTTTCAATACCTTGGGAACCTCTATTCGCCTCTGAGGGCTGCCACAGTAAATTACCATAGGGAAAGTGGCTTGATATATTAGCAGTTTCTCTCTCACAATTCAGGAGCACAACTGTCTAAAATCAAGTTTGATAACCTGCTTCCTCCTGAGGGCTAGGAAGGACTGAATGACTCATG
>JAOXYA010048612.1:0-12300 GCA_028565675.1 Sorex palustris | reverse complement strand
TATGGGATGCTGGGAATCGAACCTGGGTCGGCCACGTGCAAGGCAAATGCCCTACCCACTGTGCTATTGCTCCAGCCGCCTAATAATATTTTTTTAATTCTCTTATAATATCTGACAGGTGTAGGTGACCAGAAATGCAATGTTCCATGACTGAGGGTGGAAGTAACTCTGAGTTTCTGGCCATTTGCCTCCCTGATGGTTGACATGGTAGGTAGCATGGAAGGTAACTGTGTCTAAACAATTCTTTCCCTCTGTTCTTCACACCTGCCAGGAAGTTATCATGCTATTGAAGATTCATGATCTCACCACACTTTTGGGACAAACAATATCCAGGAAGTAGATTACAGTAAACAGCACAGGTGCAGAACTATTTTCTCCAGGGTCCCAAAAAGCCTGATTCCTACAAAAATCCACATGTCAGGGTTAGAGAGATAGTAGAGGGGGCAGTAGGGTAGGGTACTTACCTTACTGTGGCTGATCCCAGCACCAAATATGGTTCCCTCTGGCACTGCCAAGAATGATCCCTGAGCTCAGAGCCAGGAGTAAGCCCTGAGTTCTGCCAAGTGTGGCTCAAATCCATTCATCCCTCTGCAAAAGAAAAGGGAAAAGAAAAGAAAATCAATACCTAGAAACCCTATTTAAATAAGGTTGAGTAGGGGACCAGAGCGATAGTACAGCAGGGAAGGCATTTGCCTTACACACAGCTGACCTGAGTTTGATCCCGGGCATCCTGTATGCTCCCACTAGCACTGCCAGGAGTAATTCCTGAGTGCAGAGTCAGGACTAACCCCTGAGCACTGTTGGGTGTGATCAAAAAATCAAAATAAATAAGAAAATAAATTAGGTCGGGTGTTTAGACGAGCTTAAATACACACACACACACACACACACACACACACACACACTGAGGTGTCAGCGTGTCCTCTCTTTCTCTTCCAGGAGAAGTGGCTTCTCACCAGAGGAAATAAGAGGTCCTTTGTACCCAGCAGCCTCAGCTCCAAAATAATATAAGGGGGTGCAGGATTTGAATCAGGGACAGCGCACTTGCCAAATTCCTTTTTTGCTATTGTTTCCAAATAAACCCATTTTGTTGGTAAATTATGGATGGCTTTTTGTGTGAGGTCAATGTGGTTTTCCCCTGCCTTGACCCCCACCCCACTCCATGCCATAGGAAAAGGCTGTTTCTGTTTCCAGGCGTGGAGCAGTGCAAGGGGCAGGCATCCAAGAGGGCTGGCCCCGTGTAGGACTCAGAGCCTATAAACGCAGCCAACTTGTACTCTGCTGAGCAAGGTGAGAGTCACTAATTGGTGCTCAAGAATTTTCCTGGCCCCCAGATGTCATAGTCTCAGTTCACACTGCATTGATGGTTTTCAATTAGCTGCCAACATTTCAAATTGGGAGATTTCCATGAAATCAGATCTGGCATGACTAAGGCGTGTTTCCTCTGGGCCTGCTTTCAGTTGGCAGAGGAGAAAAGGTGGACCGAGACACAGGCGGCCTCCTGCATCCTTACCTCTCTCCCTTCCATTCTTCCTTGTCTTGACCTACCTTGCTTTCCCTGACCTTTGACTGCAGTGTACAGGCCAGTGGTCCAACCCAAGGGCCTGAAAATGTCTTTCTGCTCTGCCCAGGTTCGATTCCTCCGCCTCCCTCGGAGAGCTCGGCAAGCTACCGAGAGTATTCCGCCCGCACAGCAGAGCCTGGCAAGCTCCCCGTGACGTATTCAATATGCCAAACACAGTAACAACAAGTCTCACAATGTTACTGGGTCCGCTCGAGCAAATCGATGAACAACAGGAGGACAGTGACAGTGACAGTGACAATCCAGGTGACGGTATGGGATCGAGCTAAAATGGCGTTCAGAATGAGGCTGGCAGCTCTTATCTTGTTGATGTCATCTGTGTTCGGAAACTCAGCATCAGAGAACCATAATCTGTGACATTCCAAAACATTGTACGATGAGAAATGAAGCACGTGTAGTCACATTTTGACTTTGGGAGCTGACACAAGTGAACTCTTATCTCCGCAGGCAATAAAATGATTCCCGCAATCATCCATGTGGCCTATGAAAGAGGTCAACTGCCATGAAACTAGTTCCTAGTTTTACAACATAGTACATTCAGGTAAAGGCAGGGGCCCCTTGCTGATGTACAATTAACTCAGTTTTTATTATTCCGTCCATAAAATTTGACCAGGTGTGTGTTTGGTTCAGGGCACTGAGGCAATCTTTCGGAGCTGCATTGACATGCGAGGCCTGCCGGCCGCCTCCCCATGCCTGGCCACCTCCTCCGTCCGCGGCGTCCAGCTTCTCGGGCAGGCGATGCTTGAGTCGGTTCGGGCCTCTGTCCTTCACTGTCAGTGACGTGTCATTCTCCAGGCTCATTCGATTCTTCCCCGGGTTCTTTTCCTCTCAAACTCCCCAGCGTTGCTCAATCTCAACCTTTTACTTCTGTTTTCTTCTTGGGTTTTGGGGCCACACGTGGTCATCCTGAGGGGAACCCTATGACTTGCCCGGGGATCGAACCAGGATCTGCTCTGTGTGAGACAACCCCCTCCCCCACCCTCCAGCCCTGCCCTGGACCCCGCCTGTTTCAGTTTTGTTTTGTTTTTGTTTTCATTTCCAGACGGAACCTCTGTGCCTTGTCCAATCCGTTCTCTGAATCGCAGAATCTTTCTGGGACATGACTGGGAAAGGTCATCTGCCATCAGATACTCTAAATTTAGAAGAGTTCTCACTCTCAAGAGGCCCCAGCCCTCAGGTTTGGCATTCAGAGCCGCCAGGGCTTGGCACCAGGAGACTCTGCGCTCCTGTTCCTGTGTTATTCCCAAGCAACAGCCTCTGAGATGCCTGTTGGTCCTCCGAGTGTACAGGACATGCCTTATGTCTATTCTGGGGTGATGGAACCCACCTAAGTAATGGTTCAATAAACCGTGTTTACTGTAGCATTTTCTTATCTTTTCTGCCCTCAAAGCTGTTCCTGTGGTTTGGATGGCGAGATAGTCTTTTCCTCCCGTTGGCTGATTCATCAGACACTAATGAAGGCCCAGCGCAGTGCCCAGCTACTCCAAGCAGAACGTGCAAAGTGGTGGAGAGCGTTTGGGAGTTGAAAATAACTTTATGGGGGCCGGAGTGATAGCACAGCGGGTAGGGCATTTGCCTTGCACACGGCTGACCTGAGTTCAATTCCCAGCATCCCATATGGTCCCCCGAGCACCGCCAGAAGTAATTCCTGAGTGCAGAGCCAGGAGTAACCCCTGTGCATTGCCGGGTGTGACCCAAAAAGCAATAAAAGAATGATTTTCCAGACTCTAATGCTCAGAGCTGAAAGTGCTCCTGTAGTGCCACCTCCTGGTTAGAGGGCGTGACAGCTCCCAAAAGGGGTCTTTCCTAGTGCTGCAGCACACACCTGGCCATGCTCAGAATTTGCTGGCTCTGCTCAGGGAATAGTTCAGGCGGTGCTCAAGGCATAGGCAATGCTGGGGAGTAGAACTGGCATCACCTGCATACAAGGTAAATTCCTTAACTCCTGTAAATTCTTATTTCTTCATTCTTTTTGTTATCAGGCTCTGATTATACTGGTAACCAAGACAGACTCAGTTCCTGACTCAGTTTAGAATCAAGTGCAGAAGGCCATCTTTGTAATGGGAATATAATATGTGCTGTAATCCATATTTTACTCCTGGACTCAGGATACTGGGGATTGTACCCAGGCTTGACGCGGGCAAGGCAAACAACCTACCCACTGTACTATCTCTCCGGCCCCTAATACATATTATTTTGAGGTGAAAGGGGACTGTTTTGCCTGTCCCTGCGGTTGATGTACTCAGAGGATGAGGTTAGGAAAGGCCTCTGCATTCCTGGATCCCACACTTCCTGACACTTTTGACAGTTTGATTTAAACAAAAACTACTATAGATGGTGCCACTTTTCGGTAAGTCTCTCAGTGTCTATTTTTTTAAATTATTTTTTTTAATGGAATCACCATGATCTTGATCCTCTTACATTCTAATCATAATGTTAGAGCTAGAGAAGCCCATCATTTCTTCATTCAAAAAATACTAATTATATGTTCAGATGCCAGAGATAGTTTGTTTTGTCTTTCTTTTTTTTTGATTTGGGACCACACTAGACAGTGCTCAGGGCTTACTCCTTGCTCTGTGCAAAAGGATGACTCCTGGTAGTATTTGTACCTTAACCCTCATATCTCCATATAGTTTGAGTGTTAAGAATATAATAATTAAAAAAAGAAAAAAAGAATATAATAGTAACCTTTCCCCAAAAAACATGATCTACAAACTGATGACAAACATAAAACTGACGACATTTATGTTCTTTGAATATATAGGAAACAAAGCAGATACAAAACATTTAAACATTTTATTTTAATAAGTGATCCTTTAGATATTCTGAAATTCAAAAAGGTGCAGTGAACAGTCTCCCACTAGTCACCTAATACCTTCTATGGAGGCAAGCAGTGCCATCCTTCTTCTGTATTCATCCAGAAAACATGCACATATACATGATCTATTTTCTTTCCCTCATTGGACACATATCATTATATACTAGACACTCTGTACTGTACTTTCTTCACATTGATTCTAAGAAATGAATTCATATCGAAACATCTTTTACAGTTATCTGATATCCCATTGTGTAATTAATTCATGCTTTAAAATGACAATAATATTGTAATAATAATAATTGTGATAATGATATAAACAGAAAAGAATAGGGAGCTGACTGGTAAAAATAACCAGGAAGGTTTGATTTTAGATAAAGTGGTCAGGAAAGAAAGCTTACTCTCAGGAAATGACATGTGACGTTGGGACTTAACTTTGGATGTAAAATTAGCAATATTGGGGATGGTTAACCATACATGCTCAGGCTTCATTCCTCAGTCTGTGCAAAGGGATGTCTCTTGGTAACGCTCAGGAAAACATTTGTGATCCTGGGGTTAGAATGGAGGTTGGCTACGTACAACCTTAACCCCCTGTGCTATCTCTCCGGGCCCCAGCATTTAACTTTTAGCCCTATTTCCTCACTACTAAAATGACCAAGCTGGATCATGAGTTCAAAAAGTGTGGCGTGTGACGCATGCATTTGGTGGCCGAACCACCTTACCAAGCCCACTGATGGTGACAAACGGAGAACGAAGGAACAGGAACCACAGGTTGGTTGGTAGTCAGAAACTGTTTATTTCTATTTTTTTCTCTTACAACATAGTTATGTAAAAATTATGAAGGGTGAGGGTACACATAGATGGGATTAAACATTATCATTTCAATAAACAGATGTAAAGCCTTTCCTTCAGAGAAGTTCTCTTAGATTAACTCAAGGACAAAATCTCATCGGGGGTTAGTACCCTAGATTACTAGGAAATCCACTCAAGGGTGGGATTCCATCTAAAGGGTGTATTGCTTTCTCCTTTCTTTAGCTAGTAATTCACTTAAACAATCCTCTTAAATATTAATATTTCTAGTCATTTTGTATGAACACAGCAAGAGATATACTAAGCTTAAAGAGTGGCTCCTCCTGGGGACATCTTGCTATATATCCCAGACTACAGTCCTTGGGCCAGGTTAGTCTTTCCTAATCTCAGTAGGATCCTTATTCAGTTTATGGTGCTTATCTTGTTTGTTTTCAATGCCAGGGTAGCTTACAGCTTGTCCTGGGTCCATCCTTGTCGCCCACTGGGACCCTCCTTTTGGGGTGTTAGGAAATAAAGGCAACTGAGGTTTGAGTCAAGTAAATATGATGGATGCCCAGGGGTAAGTATTATTTGGAGTCAATTAACTCCCACGTTACAAAAGCATAGCATCAACTGTCTTCCTGTGTATATACAAAAAGGACATTGCTAAACCTCGCAAAGGATATAGAGGAAAGAGAAAGCAATATAGGATCATTACTGCCTGATGGAATTGGCTGTGCCTTAGGAGCACTGTTGCTGGGAGTAACTCAATAAACCTAAGCTCCCCTGTGGCAGGACCAAGGGAAAAAACGATGTTATTCAATACTTGATGACTTTCTTGCTATAGGTCATGGAGTTCCTGAGTGACAGATTTTAGGCTACATCCAAAATTTCTGACTCCTGGGTTAGTGTCTAATAGAAAAACAAACAATAGTAAAACAGGGATTGAAATTTAAGAATAGAAACCATATTTTTATAATTCTTGGCTGTGATTCAGAGAGAAAGGCCCAGGTTGGTTCTTGAGAGCAACTACTATGCTCTAAGCTGGAAGTAGCCTCTTGAGCACCACTGAATGAGGATCCCCAAAATAATTCTGGGTTGAGGTATGGTTCAGTGGTAGAACTCATGTCTTATTAGGTGAGAGGCCTGGATTCAATCCCTAGCACCAAACACTTGTTGAGTGGTAATTACTGATACAGTCAAAGCTTTAATTTTTTTGTAGTAGCTTTTTATTAGCTTTATAAATTTTCTTTCTTGTTTGGGCTGGAGAGATAGTACAGCAGGTAGGGTGTTTACCTTGCACATGGCCTACCTGGATTTGATTCCTCCGCCCCTCTCAGAGAGCCCGGCAAGCTACTGAGAGTATCCTGCCTGCACGGCAGAGCCTGGCAAGCTCCCAATGACGTATTCGATATGCCAAAAACAGTAGCAACAAGTCTCAAAATGAAGACATTACTGGTGCCCACTCGAGCAAATCGGTGAACAACAGGAGGACAGTGCTACAGTGCAGTGCTTTCTTGTTTCGCTTTTTTGATTCTCTACCTCAGAGCAGGAGACAGATATAGGATACCTGGTCTACCTAGCTCCTAGGGGAACAGGTAGTGTGAGAGAAATACCAAATGTAAATTGACCAAATTGGGTCATCAGGGGAAACCTGAAGGAAGAAGGGAGCCTTGCAGCCCACTGAAGGGTGAAAGATGCAGTTCTCAAGATGCTCACAGGAACCTGGCAGGTTTGATAAACAGCAGGGATGCAAGGTAAGTGGAGCAGATATGAAGACTGGAGATGTGAGCAGGGACAACAGGAGGGAATAGGAAATAAATGGCTCTGAGACCGGAACCCTGAAACAGTGAGTGCTGAGAAATGATTTGTTCTGATATATGTATTCACAGGATGCCTTGTGCCTGTGGAGCTGACAAACTGCAGAAGCACCACTGAAAGCAGAAACCAGCTGGGAGATTGTTGCTGTCATTCTGCAGAGGACAGTGGTGTGGCTGAGATATGGTAATGATCAGCCAATAAAATGTGATGATTAATATAATAAAAAGTAGTGGGAAAGAAACAAACCCAAAAAAGTAGTGGGAAAGGGTGGCCCATAATTTGGCCTGGGAAACAGCAAAGAGTAATTTTTTATTAAATGATACAGGATTTGGGTTTGAGGTGTTGGTGAGACATCCAAGGGATGGGCTGAGTTGACAACTGAATATGAGTTTAGGAGGCAATTTTGGGCTACATTTGGAAGTTGACACAGAACTTAGTATAGAGTTTGTTAGAATAGAGGGTCAAAGATAAGCTCTTGGTCATTTTGGCAGCAGGGGACAAAAAGTAAAGAAGGAAGTAGTCAAAAAGACTAAGCAGAAGTAACCAGTGAAATGGGCAGAAAATCTAGAGGTAGGCTGCACTAGAATTAAGAAAGCATACGAAGAAGGAAACAGCAGCATTGCCATACACTGTTTCTTCATAAGATGTGGTCCAAAAATTAACAAGAGATCATTAGGGATACAAACAAGACCAGTTCCGTTGGAATAAAGAGAACAAAACCTAATTGGCCTGGCCAGAGTGACAGTACAGCAGATAGGGTGTTCGCCTTGCACAAAGTTGACCTGGATCCAATCCCCCAAGCCCCATCAGGGCCTTGAAGTTTGCTGAATGTGACCCCTCAAAATAAAAACAAAAACCTAATTGGGATGGTTTGGAGAGAACAGAATAAGAAATAAAGGGGCTGGAGCAATAGCACAGCAGGTAGGGCATTTGCCTTGCACGCAGCCGACCCGAGTTCGATTCCCAGCATTCCATACGGTCCCCTGCACACCGCCAGGAGTAATTGCTGAGTGCAGAGCTAGGAGTAACCCCTGTGCATTGCCAGGTGTGACCCAAAAAGGAAAAAAAAAGCCTCTGGGTAATGACTTTTTTAAGGTTTTTTTTTTTTTTACCCCTAACCAATTTTTCTGAGGTTTTGCTGTCAAGAGGAATAGAGATATGAGTGGTAGCTGGTGGAATAAATGGGAGAAACAGCAACATATCTGTATGCCAATGGAAGAAACTGCAGTTAGAACAGAGACAGGACCATGATGACAATGACAGTTGGAAATGATCACTCTGAACAGGAACTGAGTGCTGAAAGGAGGTAAAGTCATATACATGATGACCTTTCAGTGCCTGTATTGAGGACAGAGAGAGAGAGAGAGAGAGAGAGAGAGAGAGAGAGAGAGAGAGAGAGAGAGAGAATCTGCCATAAAAACACACTAGAGTGTGACTCAGGAGGTGGTGAGATGGGGACATCGATGGTGGGATGTTACACTGATGAGGGGTTGGATGCTGAAACCCAATAACTAAAACACAATCATAAACAACTTTGTAACTTATTAAAAAAAAAACAGGGGCAAAGAAATTGAAGAAAACAAGGTAGCTGGTATGGAATTTAAGCTGGAAAAGAAGACATGAAACATGGTGAGGTAAAAAGGAAAGGCTTTTTTGTTTTTTTTCTGAATAGAAGGTGCCTTCTTTTCAAAGCCTTTTGTAACTTGTTTTATTTCTCTCCTCTCTTCCACTCATTCTTTCTGAGTACTTTTCTCTAATACTCAGCATCACCTGACAGCCTTGTCCATCCACCACAACTAAAGGTCACTAAAGAAAGGCAAGGGACTTTAGTATTGTTGTCACTCCAGCACCAAAAACTGCCCAGAACTAGACCACCCCCACACTATTTTGTCTGCCCAATCCTGACCAGTTTATCTTTAATCATGTACCCATTACTTTAGCTTCAAAATGCCTTGACAGTGGGACCAGAATGATAGGACATTTGCCTTGCATCAGCTGATCTGATCCCTAGCATCTGATATGATTCCCCCAAGCATTGCCAGAAATACTTTCTGAGTACAGAGCCAGGAGTAACTCCTGAGCATAATCAAGTGTGACTACAAAACAAAACAAAACAAAACAAATCAACAAAATTCTTCAACAGTATGGCATACATTAAAGAATGTAGTGCCGGGACTGGAAAGGTAGTATATAGCAGATAAGGCGCTTGCTTGCATGCAGTAGACCTGGGTTGGATCCCCAGCAGCCCATATGGTCCCTTAAGTGCCATCAAGGTGATTTCTGAGTGCAGAGCCAAGAGTAAGATTTGAGCCTTGCCGGGTGTGGCCGAGAAACAAAACAAAAAAGAGTGGTGGACTGAAGCGATAGTACAGCAGGTAGGGCATTTGTCTTGCAAGCGACCGACCTGGGTTCAATCCCCGGCATCCCAGATGGTCCAAGCACCACCAGGAGTAACTCCTGAGTGTAGAGCCAGGAGTATCCCTTAGCATCGCTGGGTGTGACCCCCCCCCCAAAAAAAAAGTGGATTACCTTAATTCTTCCCAAGTTGAGAAACCTTGGGAAAGCAGGAATCCAGGAAAATTTGTATTTTGATATTTGAGATTATAATAGGCTACAATGCCCCCCTTTTGTGTTCATTTTGGGGTTTTGGGGGGGTGGCAGGAATTACATCTAATGGTGCTCAGGACATAATTTCACCTCAGTGCTTGGAAAACTTTGCATTACCAGGAATCAAACGCAGAGTTCCCACGTGTAAAGCACATGCACATGCTCTAGTCCTTTAACCTATCCCTCTAGCCTGCCAAGTTGCTTTTGATGAAACATGGGTCCTTGAATTTTGTTCATCTCTGGATCCTAGGTCATCCGCATTAGGTTATTATAGAATATAAATAGAATATAAATTTCGCATTACCAGGAATCAAACGCAGAGTTCCCACGTGTAAAGCATATGCACATGCTCTAGTCCTTTAATCTATCCCTCTAGCCTGCCAAGTTGCTTTTGATGAAACATGGGTCCTTGAATTTTGTTCACCTCTGATCATCCTCATTAGGTTATTATAGAATATAAATAGAATATAAAGTTCCTTCCTTAGTTGAACACAATTAATTCATGGAACCACAACTAAAGGGATAGAGCAAATCTGCAGAGTTTGGTATTCCATTTAAAATAAAAATTTTGTGTATATGTGTGTGCATATATAGGGAGAGGAACACACATGATTCCTATAGATTTTATGTATAGATTATAAAGCAGTTTTTCTTAAAGCATTAGAAGGGTATATAACAAAATATTTTACCACAGTGTAGATGTGTTGTTACTCTATACTATATATGAAACTAAACTGGTTTTTCTTTTGGCTTCTTGAGCCACACCCGTATGTCCAGGGGTTACTCCTGGCTCTGTACTCAGGAATTACTCCAGGTGGTGACTGGGGAACCATATGGGAGGTTGGGGACCAATCCCCAGTCAGATGCATGCAAAGCAAATACCCTACCTGCTGTAGCTAGACTATCACTATCACTGTGGCCCCTATTTTTCTTTTAATTACAAACTCGCTACCATTTAAATGAATTTAAATCCCTACAAAAATTATAAAGTTACGGCCCAGAGCAACAGTACAGCAGGTAGGGCGTTTGCCTTGCATGCGACCAACCCGGGTTAATTTCCAGGATCCTATATGGTCCCCCGAGTACCGCCAGGAATAATTCCTGGGTGCAGAGCCAGGAGGATCCCCTGAGCAACACCTGGAGTGACCCAAAAAAAGAAAAAAAAATTCATAAATTGGCCTCAGAGGTCTTTTTTCTTTCCAGTGAGGAAATGTGTGTAGAGTTGCCTTGTCCAACTCATAGTTCATTAATGAAAGAGCAGAATGCCCAGGATGGAGAGCCAATACAGAGGTACATAAAGAAGTAACAGAATCATGTTTTCCACTCTAATAAGGAAAAGCTAGGAAAGTAAACCCAATCTACAAAAGGCAATCCTCTTGGCCATGCCTTTCTTCTCTCAAAGTGCCATATTTATCTCCCAATCTCTGAACTGAATCTTATTTCCCTTTTTCCCTTTGGGTTCATCAAATAGACTGCATCACTAAATACAGCAGCAAAATTGGTAGTTTTCTCAAAGAAATTTTCCCTGAAATGGCTTTTTTTAACATGAACACTCTCTGGCCAGTAGATGGGGCCAGAGTAATAGCTTTCTAACCTTTAGTCAGCCATGTATTTGAGCATTAAAACACCAAAAGTTATGTATGACACTATCTCTGTACTGTATCAGAGTAGTGGTAAATCCAATGAGCCACCTACGGGACCTATAAAAGTCAGGGGTTTGGCAAAACAGGTGGACTTTGCGCTGGTGCAATGGCAAAAGTCGGCACCATCTTGAACCTATAGTTCCTAACGGTTAAATAGCTACTCAGTTAGGGTCACGGTCACGGTCCTCCCGTTGTTCATCGATTTGCTCGAGCGGGCCCAGTAACGTCTCCATCGTGAGACGACTTGTTACTGTGTTTTGGCATATCAAGTACGTCACGGATAGCTTCCAGAAAAGCATTTAAAAAAAAACAAGGGGGTGAAGAGAGCTTTAAAGGCCTGTAGTTGGCGGTGTCGGATGAACAGAATTTGGTTAGGAAGGACAGATCTCTGGCCTGTGCGCCAAGGTGCTGAGCCAAGCACGCGGTAGCGGCCCCGCGCACGCGCACTTCAGTGGCCCGGCAGCGCGGAACCGGAATCTGGGCGTTACGGGGAGGAGATCCTTCAACGCGGTTCCCCGGCCTTCCAACTAGCCCAGGAAACCTGATCACAGGGCCCGCAAGGCTAATGGGACCGCCTTCAATTCGCACAACCTGTTGTGAGATTCCAGAGCCTAGTCAGCATTCCACCTACAAGCCCTACCAGCTGTTACTGCAGTTCCAAAGAAAGGGCTCGCACGGGCAAGGAATTTCACCAGTTGCCCAAAAGCCACTTGTTAACAGTCTTAAAACGTGGCATTAGGGGCTAGAGCGGTAGTACAGCGGGTAGGGCCCTGGCCTCGCTCACAGCCGATCAGGGTTCGATTTCAGGCATCCCACATGGTCCCCCGAGCCCCATCAGGAGTGATCTCTGAGCACTGCAGAGTGGCCCACAAAAATATGTAAGTAAAAATTTAAAAAAGACACTCATTTTCAGAAGAGGGTTTGGCAGGTAACACATTTCAAAAATTTTTTCCAAATAGTCCGAGCTACTGAGATTATCTCGCCCGCACGGCAGAGCCTGGCAAGCTCCCCGTGACGTATTCTATATGCTAAACACAGTA
>JAOXYA010048543.1:0-12303 GCA_028565675.1 Sorex palustris | reverse complement strand
GGACAAATGGAGACGTTACTGGCGCCCGCTCGAGCAAATCGACGACTAACGGGAAGTTAAGTGATTTAAGTGATTAATGTTTCTACTGACATGGCAAAATTTTCCTAGTCATATCCCATATGATTTTGAACCTGTAAAAATCCTGAATGTAGATATCTGGCAATACATTAACTAATTATATGCAAAACTATCATAACTATCATAATCTCTGACAAGGAAGTTTCTTTGATATATTATGCAGAGGAGAATTAACTTGGATCCATGACTTTATCATTATCAAAATTGTCATTGGAGTATTTAAGGTGGATTGTCCATTGTTAGCAGTGAAACCTGTATACCAGGACAATAATAATTCTGCAATATTTTACCAATTTTGCAGAGACTTCTCCCAGCTGTTGTCCCTGGAGTAAGTATGAGAGAGATTTCCTTCACTGTACTCACCGCTCGCTATTCCTCTCTGCCAATGGCCGGAGGTCCTGACTTTCTCCTGCCCTTACTGAGATGGGTTTCCACTATATGCCATTATAAAAATTTCCACCCTGTCGTTTAATTGCACCAAACCATCTTTGTGTTATTGACAAAATGTCTCCTAGGGAAATGTGTTTAGTATTCAGGAATAAGTAAGAACTTTAGGATAACTAGGTCAGTGGTTGTTGCCTTGAGAACTTGGGAATTCCCAGGTGACAACTGAGATCGGCACCATGTACAGATAATAGGGTAGACTGAGGCACTGCACCACAGTAAGCAGCAACTTAATACCCAGTGACCCACACAGGAGTCTGTTCTTGGGCACAGACAAGAAAAGTGCATCAGGGACTGTTGGTGTCTCAGCAACTAGCCTGAGACTTGGACCAAATCCCCTGCCCCTGAAAGTAAGAGAAGGCTCTGTTTACATGGGCCCAGGGGCTTGTTTCAGCACTTCACACACGTAGGTACTCTGGTTGAGGATGAGGGTCATAACAGTTACCATTTGCCTGAGCTGATACACCCGGCCCTGAGAGTGGGAGGTAAATTATTAACTAACATCTGTACTAAGCTTGACGAGGTAAATGTGATACACATTGATGGCCCCTGAAATGTATGTATAAAAACCCCTGTGTGAGAGCTAGTAAACAGATTGCTGATTGACCACCACTTCCCCCCCCCCCCACCTCCCTGCGTGGTTCTCTGAAGCGGCTGGAGTCTGCGGTGTGTGGAGGCCCAGGGCAGAGGCTTCTCTCTTTCCCACTCCCTCTCCAATATGGAGTAAGTCCAGCGACCAAGGAAATCATACTCCAGAGTGCCGGGGTCGACTGGCCAGGACCCCGACAAGGGACCATCACGGAAGCTTCATTTCTGAACTTGACCCACTGTGAGTGTGCCTCTGCCCATCATAGGTTTGTATTGACACACATGTTCTTGAAACTGGCCCTCAGTTAGGGCCTTTGCCTTCTCGATCTTCCTTGGCCTCTGTTGGAGCAGATTTGTGCCCATATTTGGAACAAAATTCCAACAGGATTTTCTAAGCATCAGTGGGGCTTTGGGCGGGCAATCTTCCCTTTGGGAAGGGACCCAAGTGTGTCATTGTGTGGGCTCTGAGTTCACTCCCTGATTCATAAATTCTTAATTCACCCCTACTAGTGTAATTTGGGGGGTATTTTAAGGGAAATATTGAGCTGTTGGGGCAGCATAATAAGGAAAATGTCTTCTACTTCTTCCTGCACCAGATGTCCAGGAAGACTGTGGGCAAACACACATGAGGCAGCTTATCTCGTGGCCTCTATCATGTCTGCATGGACACTCCATGGACAATAATGGGAGATGTGCTTAATTCTCCAAGTACCAATTCTCCAGTTTTTAATTTATGGGTTTTGTCAAACACTTTCCTCTAGATTCTTAAAACTAGACATTGTTAATGGTAAGTATTCAGGCATTTATCCCTGGATGTCTGTTCTTTCTGACAACAGATACCTAGTGGAAATATTTGGCTATTCATTTTGCATCTCAAAGTACTTCAAAATCTGTCTCAATAAATTGAATTTATTTCCTAGTAATTTTACCGCAGGTGAATTAAGGTGCCACCTCCCCTCAACTGGAAGAGCTGAGTTCTGGAATTGCCAACAGGGTGCCCTGAATCTTGCTCAGGAACTGCTGCTACTGTCGCTCCAGAAGCAGCCCCTCTGCACACATTCCCCTGGTGTCTCTGCATTCTCCAAGTGAAGCATCTCCTCATCATGGGCATGATGCCTCCAAGGTCAGAGGTCAAAGAGACAGAAGGAGAGGATTGCAGGGTTCACGATACTACATCATGGTCATAGAGGAAAATCACAGCGAGGTTGGGACAGGACAAACACGCTCTCATTACCCAACACCAACACACACATGATCCTGGACTTCTGACCAAGGCCACTATTCTAGTGTTACCTTCTCCACTCCCCATGTCTAGTGACAGGATTCCAGCTCAGGGATACAGAGATGCAAATTTGAACTCTGAGCGGGGCCCACAGCCTCTCAGGAGGGGGTCTCCCAACACCTGGATTCTATCTCATAGAAAATGATTTCCTACTGGCCCACAGCAGGTGAATATGTGCATATTTAGATGCTGGGATGTTTTCTAGTTTTACTTATTAGTCCCAGGAATGTCCATATCTTCAGGCACAAATCACAGAAAGGAGGTCAGGAAATGAGGGGTAGACAGGCACAGATGCTGATGCACATGATCAGTTCTCCACCACAGCTGTTGTCTGTGTCCCCGTGTCCTGCCGAGTGCCATGAGTGTGATGCTGAGAAGTGAAATGATTCCCCCAAAATATTGAATATTCAAGGGTTTACCTGGGACTGGAGCTATTGTCGTAAACCTGCAATGGTCGCAGTGACACTGACATGTGTTAGCTCCTGTGGTAACTGAAGCCCAAGGATCTCAGTCATACAGGAAAAAGAATGGAGGAGACAGTCCATGGACCTGCAAAGTCCCCAGCACATTCTTACAAGTGGTTCTTCCACTAGTGTCTGCAGGGCATCAGTGTACAATCCAAGAAGTATATAAGAGTGACTGCAAGTGTTCTGGAGAGAAGTCATCTTCCTCTTGGCTGTTGCTAAAGGACAGAGAGATCCTGAGCCTTTCCCCCAAATGAAGCCTGGCTCTGTGAGCCCCATTCTGTATCTCAGATCCTCACTCTCTGGGTAGGAAGTCATGAGGATCAGCATCCTTGTCATCTCCTCACCCAGCAAAACTGCCTCCCCCTCAGTTTTCTGACACACTCAGAATGTGGTTGTCACACTGTGTCTCTCGCACAGTAATACTTGGCCGTGTCCTCAGTGCTCAGCCTGCTCAGTTTCATGTAGGCTGTGTCCTTGAACTTGTCTAGAGTGAAGGTGACTCTGCCCTGGAACTTTGGTGCGTAACTTGGAACACCAGTGTCAGTGTTTATCCATCCTATCCATTGGAGCCCTTGTTCTGGGGCCTGCTTCACCCATTGCATCCAGTAGTCAGTGAAGCTGTACCCAGACGCCTTGCAGGAGATCTTCACTGATGTCCCGGGTTTTCTTACCTCAGCCCCCGACTGCACCAGCTGCACCTGGGAGTTCACACCTGTGGACAGCAGACAGGAGTGGGTGAACTCCACCTGACTGGCCCCGTTCCCTCAGCCCAAGGCATGGGGACACTTACCTGCAGCCACTGCCACCAGGAAGAGAAATCTCCAGGTCCAGTTCATGGTGGGGACTGGGCATTCAGGGGCTTCTGAAGGTGTGGGTATGCCTGCTGTTTGAGGTTGTCAGGACACAGGCACATCTGTATTTAACTCAGTATCTCTTGTATAATTTGCATACTAATGAGGAGGGAGAACTCATAGCTGAAACCCTGGTCCAACTTGTGAAGGGGCTGGTGGAAGCCACCATGTCCATCTGCAAGGGGAGTGGAGAGGTCCACATTCTGACCCTTGTTTGAAGAGATGAGTCCCTGTCCTGTCCCAGGATTCTGTGCACACAGAGCTCCCACTCAGGAGGCTAAGCCCTTTTAGGACGTTCCCCTCAGGGCTCCACATCTGTATGGCTTGGACACATCTGGGCACACCTGGGCTCTGAGGTTATTTCTGGGATCCTGTAACTCCCCAAGGGATACTACAATGAGACTACAAAACCATTCCAAAGCTCCGGTGGTTTCCATTGGATATATTAATTAGTTCAGAAACATCCCCTGCATACAAGTTTTACTGCCTTATCGATCTGATCAATGTTTCTCCACAAACCATAAGTATGCACAAATTAACCTTTTGTCTTATACATATTTTTATTTTAGTTTTCTTGAGAAAGCAAAATTTACTTTTATTGAAGAAGGAAATCCATTCTGAGGAGATTTCTGCCTCTCTGCATCCATTTCTCCCATCTCTGCACCCCTTGTAGCCTACAACTCTGTGCTCTTGTGACTTGGCGCCCCCTGCAGCCGGGTCCCCACCCTGCAGGGAGCGCTTCTAGGCTCTCAGGGGCTTCAACCTCTTCGCATCTCTAACACATTATTGTATCCTGGGTCTTTACTTCAGAGGCCTTCCTCATGAGTCCTATTCTTTTATGGGTCTTTTGATTTGGTTTTGAGCCACACCAGGCAGGTCTGAGGGCTTATTCCTGGCTCTGTGTCCAGGAATCACTCAGGTAGATGCATCTCAGGAAAATATTGACAAATCAAGTAAATATATATATATATATATATAAACTAAAAGGTGACAGTGAGTGTTCTCTTCTGGGACTATGTAAAAGTAATACAATGATACTTAATTCACTCAAATAAAAACAGTATAAAGCATCAGAATAAAGAGGATGTATGTCTTAAGCATCTGTATGGCCTGGACACATCTGGACACACTGAAAGGAGCTAGGAAGGCTAGGAAGGAGTTAATTTACTTGCAAAATTGCTTTCTGTAAACAGTTCAGCAGCCTTGAGGTTACAAAATTGGATTAAACCCAGTAGATGTGTAAGGTATGGGCTAGAATAAGACATAACTATTTAAAGATAGATAGAGTGTTTTGACCATCCTGGAAACTGAAACTATGTGACCAGGTCAAGAAGTTTGGGTTGAGATACTCCAAGAAAAACCGCAAGGAACCCAGCAAAACCCATAATGGCAAAATATGTGCAAAATAACACGTATTGGCAATATGTGGTCTTTGTTCTCAAACTGTATAAAAGATGTCCTGTTTCTGAGTTCGGGGCTCCCAGCCTCTGCCTGTTCTTGGGTAAGCTGTGGAGCCCCAGCATGCTGGTCTGAATAAAACCGTGCTTAAATTCCTGCAGGAACGTTGTCTGTCTGGTCTCTCCGTGCCTCCCAGGGCTAGGAAACACCCGACCCCAACAACACCTGGGCTTTGAGGTCATTTCTGGGATCCTTTCTCTCTCTGTCTCTCTCTCCCCAAGCGATACTACCCAAGGGATAAATTCCCAAGGGATACTACAATGAGACTACAAGACCATCCTACTGCCCCAGTGGTTTCCATTGGAGATATTAAGAAGTCCAGAAACACCACCTGTATACAGGTTTTACTGAGTTATCAATATGATAAATATTCCTCCCAAAACGGTTAAGTATGTACAATTTAACCTTCTGTGTCCTATACATATTTTTGTTTTGGTTTTCTCAACACAGCAAAATTTAGTATTCTGGGTTTTTTAATTACTTTTTATTTTCATTTTTTCATTAAATCACTGTGAGCTGGACACTTACAAAGCTGTACATGATTCGATTTCAATCAGAAAGTAGTTCTGTTTCTGAAGAGAAACCGTTTTCTTCTCTGCACCCCCTTCATGCCTGCAACTGGGTGCTCTTAGGACTTGGCGTCCCCTGCAGCGTGGTCTCCACCTTGCAGGGGGAGCCTCAGCGCTCTCAGGAGCATTAACCTTTTGTGTCTCTAAAACAGGATTGAATCCTGCCTGGGACTTCACTTCAGAAGCCTTGTTCATGAGTCGTATTCTTTTCTGGGCCTTTTGTTTTGGTTTTGAGTCACAGCAGGCAGTTCTGAGGGCATACTTCTGGCTCTGTGCTCTGGAATTGCTCAGGTAGGTGCATCCTAGGAAAATATTGGCAAATCAAGTAGTTATATATATATATCTAAAAATTGAAAGGTGACACTGAGTGTTCTCTGCTCAAATTATTTAAAAGTAATAAAATAAACAGTTAATTCACTCAATTAAAATAGTTAAAAGTATCAAAATAAAAGAGATTTAAGTCTTTCAGTAAATACTTTAACATAAACAAAAATATATTAAATTTTTTAAATTCATGAAGAATTTTTCAAAACCCAGGCATAAGTCAAATACAGCTGCCAACAAGCTTATTATATAACTGTATTAGTAGGACAAATATAAGTAAATAAATGAATACGATAAAATTAATAAAGTTTTATTGAACATATGAGTTGAACTCTGACTTTTTTTAGTGATGCACAATAGTATTATTTAAAGAAATTTACTTAGAGAAATGGAAGCAGAAAGAGAGAGAGATATGGCATAGTATTGACAAAGACAACCCATACACAGAATGTTGTAATCATTGTATGAGTCATCCTTCTCCTTTATTGATACCTTGGATCCTATGCATTTCTCTCTCTCCTCTCTCTTTTCTCTCTCTCTCTCATCTCTCACACACACACACTCGCTAGGGTCTATGGATTGCATTACAGACACTGAAAGGTTATCATATGTATCCCTTTTCAAACTTTCAACACTCAGTTATTGTCTAGAGTGACTATATCTAACTATTCCTGTCACACTGGTCCTTCTCTGTCCTTCACCTCCCACACACTTGGAGGACACTTCCAACAATTGACTAGTCCTTCTGAGCCATGTGTTTCCTAGCACAAAATATTAATCTCATGAAAAAGTTTAAGTCCCAAAGAAGAATACAATTATTCTATATCTGTGCCTCTTCTTCTGCCTCATTTCACTCAGCCTGATATTCTCCATGTCCATCCATTTATAAGTAAATTTCATGATTTAACTTTTTCTGTTGGCTGCATAGTATTCCATTGCATAGATGTTTCATCTATGTAGATATTTCATCGAGTTAACTATTCTCAGACACTCGGGTTGTCTGAATAGTCAGAATTGGCTATGTGACTACAATATTGTGATGCAGCAAATATGGGCCTGCAAATATATTTCCAAATTATGTTTTGGGGCCTTTGGGGTCAATGTCAAGAAGTAATTTCTGGGTCAAATGGAAGCTCAATTCTTAGTAGATTGGTCAGTATCAAAGTTTTTTCCAACAAGGTCAATTTCACTGCTATTCCCACCAGCAGAGTATGATGATTGCATTTTTCTCATATCTGTGCTTACACAGCATGTTTTGATTCTTTGAGATTTGTGCCCTTCTCCCTTGGTATGAGGTGATATCTCATAATTATTTTAATTTACATTTCTCTGAATAGTATTAGGGAAAATTTATTTATACAGTTCTCTGCATCAAAGTCTACATTAAGTATGTATTTATTTAAAATTCCCATTTTAGAATGGGTTTATTTTTTGGTGTAAGATCTACAAGTTCTCAATATATGTTTTATTTATCCTACATAAGATGAGATGAGCATATGTTTTCCTCAGTATTTTGTTTTCTTTTTATTCTGGTCGTATTTTTATTTACAATGATTGGGCCATAAAAACAGATAGACTAAAAATTAAAAGCATGAAATGGGTGAAAACTTTGACTTCACATTTAACCCCAAATAATTAGTTTACAGGAGGGAAATTGAATCAAGAAGACATAGACAATGTGTCTGAACTCAGTCGAGAGTAATTGCTTATTGGTGACATGAAACATGTGTCACAGGCTTACCACAATCACCAACACAAAGTCACCTTCAATATTGGGTGCACAAACAGCCAAGAGAGTTGGTGAGTTCTCAAGTAGAATTGTGATCAACGTGGCTGTATCATTGCAGGTTCAGAGTCGGGACACATCTCACGTGTCTTCACAGCTCAGGGCCTTGCTCAGTCTCTGTGCACATAGTAAGACCCTAGGATGTGATTTCTCCTTCCATAAGCACAAAGCAAAACAAAATCGACTCTGGACTCACTCCCCACTGCCTTCTCAGAGAGTCACCAGAATTTAGCACTTCCTCTTCAGACTAAGCTGTGCCTCAGGTAGTTTTTGTGTCTCCTGGAAACCCCAAGCATTAAATAGTAGAGATGATCATAGTTGTGTTCATGGCAGCACTAAGTACAGTAGCCAAGATGCACACACAACATACAACCGCAGCATTCAGTTCTGTCTGTGTCTCCTCATTCAGCCATGGAGTCCGTTCTTTCTCTTCTTCAGTTCTGTTTGAAGGACAGTGAACATTGTTTCCTTACTTCTCTCCCTGAGACTCCTGAATCTCCCCGTGAGTGTTTTCTTCAGGTCAGAGAGCACTGAGAGAATTGTTGCTCTCCGCACACCCACAGAGCATCAGATATTCTGATGTTATTACCTGGATTCAGTCCACATTTATTAAAAAATAGAGTTTTTTTCATTGTTCCCAGTGCCTTGTGGGAGCCGAACGTGTAAATGCTCATGGTCTGGGCATGGATTGGGTGGATTCTTCCCAAATAAACACTCTATTTAGCTAGGACTGTGACTCCAGTCACTTCTGGCAGTCACAAAGCCTGTGGTGTTTTCTCAGTGTGTTGGGAGATCCAGAGGTTGGGTAGCAGAAATAACTGTGGGTGCTGGTGCTGACGGAGCCTCACTGACACCTTTGACATCCCTTGGGGAACAGGCTTTAAAGAATATCATGGAGTTATAGAAATAAACCTATGAGTTTCAGGAATAGAAACTCTCAGTCCATTAGTATCAAACTGAGAGTCCAGAAAAAATCCTTACATGTTTTAGGGCGAATCTTTATGAAAGGATTCCATCCTATGGAGTGAAGCAAGGAAAATCTCTTCCACAAAGGGTGTTGGGCAAACAGCAACACATACAGAAGCAACAATACAAATAGAGTTGAATTCATAACTCACACCAAATACAGAGTTTAATGAAAGTGGACTTATGGTCCAGTTTTGCAGCAGAATCCTTTAAATACAGAGGGAAACCTTGGCCGCTCTCTACATGACACTAATCTTAGAGAGCTCATTTGTAGTTTCACTCCATTTTCAGAGATAAGATAAGCTAAAATGATAAATGGTACTAAATCAATTAAAAGATTGTAATATCAATGACATTAAGATGAAGGGAGCCTACTGATGGTTAGAATCTCCTGTTCCTCTCAGAGAGCCCGGCAAGCTACTGAGGGTGTCCCACCCACACGGCAGAGCCTGTCAAGCTACCTGTGACATATTTGATATGCCAAACGCAGTAACAATAACGGGTTTCATTCCCCTGACCCTGAAAGAGCCTTCAATATGGCAGAGTTGGTAAAGAAAGAGGAGAGGCTGCTAAAATCTCAGGACTGGAACTAATGGAGACTTACTGGTGCCTGCTCGAGTAAGTAAATGAACAATGGCATGACAGTGCTACAGTGCTGACTGGTAGAAAACCTAATATTGAAGATATTCATAGCCCTCACCAAGATCAACATCACAACAAACCACCTGCCATAATGTGGTGTGGGAAATAAACAGATATTTTTCTAAAGCAACATTCCTAGGGCTGTCGGCATATGGAAATCTGTTTATTCAACACTTACTGGCGAAGTATCAATATAAACTACAATGGACTTCATCTCTCCCCAGTAATAATAGGTTATATAAAAATACTGGAAACAACCAGTATTCAAATTTTACCCAAGGAAACACTGTTTTTATGTTTGTGGGAACTTATCTATGGAAAACACTGTGAGATTTCTCTAAAAAGTGAAATAGAATTTTGACGTGAACAGTTATTTTACTTTTGCACTTTCACATAAGCATAAAAACAGGAATTTGAGAAAATGTACATAGACCTATGTCCATTGCAGCATACAGTGTAACTGCCAGTGCATGGGAACAATCCTAATGCTTAATGAGAGTTTCATGGATAAGAAGGTCTAGAGTATATTCACAATGGGATATTGTGCAGTCATAATAAATGACAAAATATCAACCCCATGAATGAAACTAGAGAATATCAGATTATGTGAAGTTTGTCAGAGGGAGATGGACAAGTAAAATCTCATTCATATGTGGTAGACAGAAAACAAAGCATCAAGATAAACAGGAAGCAATGAGAACAGACCCTGCATCCTAACCCTAACCACACTCTGGGATTCCCAAGAGGAGTCGGGTGGGGGCTCAGATCACTGGGAAGAAGAGGCCGAGCAGAGGGGCCACCCACAGCAGAGTGTGGGGGTCTCTGGGGATTTGGTGCTGGGAGAAACGTAGGGAGATTTGTGACCCACCATCATCAACACTCAAACTATTGTTATTGTTTTTCCCCGATGACAATAAAGAAGGTAACGGTGGGAAACCCTCCTTTCTGTGAAAAGGAATGATTTTTATTGAAGAAAAATCGACCACACCTGACCTAGCAGGCCATAACAGCCTCAGTGGACTCTGAGGTAGGAAGAGAAAGGAACGAATTTGTACTAGAACAAGAAATAATAACTACAATTTATATACTTGGTTTCTAAATTTGTTTTATATATTTCAATAAAAGAGAAAAAAAGTGACCCCCTTACAGCCCCTCTCCCCCCTACACCTGAAGCATAGCCCTGGAGTCCTGGAGCAGAGCGCCCCCTGATGGTCACACGCACCCCTGCAACTCCCCCATCTCCCTCAGCCATTTGTGTCTGGGCTCACAGGGATTTGCCCTCCCTGTGTCTCTAGCACAATAATACACGGTTGTGTCCTCAATTACTGAGTTGCTCAGTTTAAGGTAAACTTAGTTCTTGGAGCTGTCCCTGGAGATGCTGATTCGGGACTGAAGACCTGGCTTTTTGTCTGTGCTTCCAACATACCATAGAGCACCAATCCAATCCAGGCCCTTTCCAGGGTCCTGGCGGACAGTGCACATTATAGTCGGTTAGAGAGAATCCAGAGACAGAGCAGGTGAGGGACAGCGTCTGTGAGAGTGTCACCAGGCTTGGTCCCAACTCCTGTAGCTGTACGTGAGACAGGACATCTGGGGACAGAGACCCACAGTGAGTCACGGCTCAGAGGCCCCATGCTCACTTTGACCCTCTGTCCAGGGGATACTCACATCCGAGAACTGCCACCAGAAAGAGGAGGAACCAGCACTGATGCACGTTTCTGCCCATGAGGTCCATGATCTCAGATACCGTGTCGAGAGAGAGGGAGCCCGAGTTGGGGTGAGTGTGGACATGGTTTTAATCCTGCACTGGGTCCTGAGTGCAGATTTGCATGGGGGGAGCCTCTGGAGACAAAGGAGGAAACCCAGGGGAGGCTGGTGTGTGGGCTCCCTGGGAGGAGGTGCTGACTATGGCTCAGAGCACTCATACCTGTCCCCAGGGCCCTGTCAGAGCCGGGTCTCTTTCAAGCTGAGGAGTCTGTCTCATCTTTTGAGACTGTCCCTGAGGGACAGAAAACGTGCTGAGGAAACATGCTGACGAGCTCTCAGGAAACAGGAATTGCTGAGGAGAAAACGGCAGCTGGGGAGGAGAGTCCCCATGTCTCCGGTCCCTGAGGACCAAACCCAGCTGCCCTTAGGGCCTCTAACTGTAGACATACCCTTGCCCCTCCGTGTCCCTCAGTGGTGGCTCCTGTTCTCCCACTGTGTGTGCAAATCCTGGGCCCATCAGACTGTGCCATTGTCCCAATGAATTCTCTCTTGGCTGGATTCAGTTCACGTCAATCAAATAGGGTAGGGCTTGCAGGGTAACAAGTTGGTAACCATGGTTTGCAGTAACTCTACACTGATCCCCTAGACTTTGACACTTTTAAATTCTATGCTATGTTATAACAAAATTTTTAAAAAATGTTAGAAATGCCATGAAGTCTGCACATATATCTTGTTCACAGCACTGGCATTGTGCAACCGTTGCCAGAGAACAGTGTACTGGTAAGTCACCCCAGGTGCTTTCTCTTGTCCCAGTAATTCCTCTTTCCCATCCTAACAGTTTCCCACACAATGCCAGAGCAGACATGCAGGTAAGACGGGTCAGATAGACACAGATTCATTACTGAGGAGTGATCCACTGTATTAGCATATTGAGTTTCTTTCTCCAGCCATGGATGTGCCTCTGGAATTTTCTCAGTGCCTGGTTGTTATAATGAAACTCAGTCTCACTCTGTAGATTTGGAGAGGAGAAGACAGGTTGCTAACATGATGAAAAAAAACAGAATAGAAGAAATTTAGGAAGCATCTAAGGAAGAAGTATCTCTCACTTCTCAGAGAACTGACGTCATGGTTTCAAACTCAA
>JAOXYA010048525.1:0-12304 GCA_028565675.1 Sorex palustris | reverse complement strand
GCTTCAGTCTCAACAGAATCAAAGGCCTTCTTTAAATCAATGAACGTTAGACAGAGTGGCATCTTGAACTCCTGAGATACCTCAGTGAACTTGGTTATCATATGGATATTGTTGATTGTGCTGAATCCTTTGCAGAACCAGGCTTGCTCGCATGGTTGTCCTTTATCTAGTGTTCTGTCAATCCTATTCAGGATGACTCGAATGAACAGCTTGTAGACGACAGACAACAGGCAGATCAGGAGATAGTTGCCAATGTCGTGGATATCTCCCTTCTTGTAAAGTAGTACAGTCCTGCTGGTTTTCCATTGGGATGGAACCTTAAATTCAGACAGGTATTGTGTGAAGAGCCGAGCCAGTGTATTGATGAGTACTGACAATGGGTTCTTCAGGTGTTCTGGTCTGACCTTTTCTGGGCCAGGTGCCATTCACTTCTTTACCGACGAAATGGCATGTCAGATTTCAAAAGGGAGAATGTTGGAAATGACATATCCATCCTGCAGAATTTGGTATGTGGGCAGGTGGACGTGGCTATTGAAGATATCCAAGAAGAAGTCATGGATAATCTTCTCCATTGCCCTTCTGGAAGATGTGATAGATCCATCAGGATGACAGAGAGCAGTCATCTTGGTCTTGTATTTGGCAAAGGGCAGGCAGGGTTGTGAATGCTTTTCCTGGCTTCTGCCACATCTGCTAACACTGCTCCTCTTCTCTCTTTGATGTCTTCCTTGATCGCTTCTCTGCACTGCTTTGCCAGCTCGGACTTCTGCTTGCAGTTGCCTGGAGCATGTCACAAGCCACGTTGGTGAATGAGCTTGAGAGTTTTCGAGACAGGCATCTTTTTGTGTCTATCTCTCTCTCGGCGTTCCCCGCACAGTCATGGAGGTGCTGAACCAGTCGATCATATTCTTCATCAATGTTGTCAATGACGACATCTTCCCATGTTGCCACAATAGCGTCAAAGAGCTCCCAGTTGGTGGTCATTCTGGGAGTTCTTTTCTTAAACTTTGCAGCCCTTTTACCCCACTCTATGAAGTAGAATTTTGCACAAAGGAAATGGTGGTCTGATCCCGTTTGGAATTTTGGGACAACAGCTATATCGGTCAGGCAAAACTGTTGATTGAATATGAAATGGGACTACTAACAGTCCCATTTACATGTCTGAAAGACAGTTCAATCTCATGTGTCAAAAAGGGTATTCCTGACCTCCCATTTCCCAAATCTGTCCTCCCTTTACAATTTCCAGTGTCAGTTTAGACATAAAGCACTTCCTCCCGACCCCTCCTTCTCTCTTGTATCACTTATCCTGTCCATTGGCAAACTCAGTGAGATGGATTTCATCAGCAGGATGACTGGCCAGTTGTCTTCACACTATATTCCATCACTGCCCCCCTCTTTCATATGGATCTGCTCTCTCTACTGTTTCTAGTAGGGTGGGTTGAATGGCTGAGTTGTTTGTTGTTATTTTTAATTTTACGCTCACAACCAGCACAGGAATTAGTCTTGGTTTTGCACTCAGGAATTACTCCTGGTGGTGCTTGGAGCACCATATGGGATGCTGAGAATTGAACTCAGGTTGGCTGTGTGCAAGACATACACCCTATATACTGTACTATGACTCCTGAGTTTGTTTTTATTTTAGCTTTCCTGTTCATGTGAATTATTTATTACCAAGAAGGTATAACTGAGAGGGTGGCTATCACATAGCAGTGAAAAGACCATCGTTTCCCCACTAGAAAATGCAAAGCTTCCTTAACACCTTGTAGTCACCTCAGATACAGACATTTCATGGCCATAGCTGAAGTGGTCGCTCTGCAATCACAAGAGTAGACAAGTTGTCTCCCCAGAGATGTGGTCATAATGCTTGGGATCCATAACACAGTGGTTAAAACTGCCTACTTTAAGACCAAACTTGTGTGTAGAAACATGATTTCCTTCTTGGGCAAGTTACTGTCTGTGGCTTTCCTAGCACTTCATTTCCCTGGTTGATTCACTAGTCTGTGGTTTGGAACAGGAAGTTTAAGATCACTTTCCATTTCTTGGTTTCATTTAGCTAAAAAATAAGGCTAACACCATTACAATTGGGCTGATAGTGTGATGCTTTTTAAAACAATTGGTAATAGGGGAAAACTTAGGGTCTTGCATCCATGAGGCCCATGCTCTCCTACGTGAATCACATCCTCATCCCAGTTCAAATGAGGCTAAAAAGTGGTAATTCCCAGCATGCCATAAACACATAAGGGTAGTGGCTTTTTAAAATTAGAACATTGGGATTCTTTTGCCTTGTTTAGGTCCCAGCTTGCCTTATGCATATTCATATCATAAACCTTATCATCAAGAATGAATGGGAACTAGCTTTCCACATCTCTTTGAAGACAGACAAAGTATATCTGCTTGCTGCCTGGGACTAAATTCCTTGGCCTGAGTTTTAGGGGAGCTGTTAGGGACTGAGGTCAGCACTCTTCGACATCAAGGGGTCATGGGGCTGAAATCAGAGTTGAGTTTCCAGCCTCGTGGTGCTATTATTTTATTATTTTCTCCATTTCTGCAGTTAGCATCTTTGCTCTATTACTGGGCATCTATGAACCATCCTGCCTCTTGACAGATCTGGCATATTTCAGGGAGATGTATTTAGTTCCAAAACAGGGTATCCAAAGGTTGACATGCAGGACAGGTCTTCTAATCAGCTGTTCTGACTCAGTGCGAGATCTGCAAAGGGGGCTGCAACTTCAGACAGCAGATTCGATATCAGGATATTGAGTTTCCCTGGTTTAATTTGTAAGTTGTTTTTTTGCCTTTGCATGCCCAGAAATAAAGAGAGAGAATATAAGGTAAAACAAAAAGTAAAGTCACAAAATTGGTTTGCAGGAAACTGCCAGTTATCAACTGTTCTGACACTCACCTCTGTTTTGCCTCCAGCCCTCTAAAAATATTTTTAGTCAAGGCTGAGAGGAATTGTGACTCCTCCCTTTCACATCAGATGCTGTGCTAGAAATTCGTCAAGAGTGTGACCAGAAACCAGAATCACGTTGGCTGTTTTTATGAACAAGACTTGGGCCCAAGTGCACTTTCTTCTAACACTTTGTGCTGCGGATCGTGGAGAGGGGTCTTCAGTGTGCAGGAGAAGTTGGAAAAGTCTGGACCATGACTGAAAGACACCTTGTTCTATTAAGAAGCAGCATGCTATGGGAGAGAACCCCCAACCCCTGGCATCATATTTTATATTCTCCTTAAGGCTCTGGAAAAATGAAGAGGCGAAGGGACATGGAGAGGGAGGTTGCTGCTTTCACACTCCACACACTGTGGAATTAGACGGAGACAGTCAACAGCTTTCTTGGGGGAGGAGAATAGAATTTTTCCAGCCAGCAGTTTTGTCATCCAGAAATTAGTGGTGTTCTTTTATGTATTATTTCATTTGATCCTCAAAAGAGCTCTCTGAGTTGAGTGATGATATTCTCCTTGGGCAGATGATGTTTACAGATGATAGGTGACCTGTGCAGGGTTTTACAGGTTCTATTTAGGGCTGCAAAGAGGACAGAGATATATGTAAGAGATTAAATTCCATGACAACAAGAATGGACAGATTGATGCTGATCCCGTGTTCTGAACTTTATAGACAAGGTGACCACTGGGCTGTTATTTCCAGTTCATCAATAAGGAAACTTGATTTCTAGAGGCTCAGTAATTGGTGACATCACCTTGGGGAAAACCCTAGATGTTTTAGAAAATTTCCCCATTTCCTCTGCAATAACAGGAAGGAAATAGCAACCCCTTGATCATGTAAAATGGGATTGAAAAATGAAATAAAAGGGAGCTGAAGGAAAATGCAAAAGGTTGAGTTTCCATCTCAGGAGGTCAGGGAAAACAAAGGCTCTTAGAAAATGGTGAGTAAAATGAGGACTGTGCACCCTACAAGTCACTATTGCTTAAGGTGCTGACAAAAAATATCTTTTTCCCGAGATGGTGAAAAAAAATCAGAGTGTCATAAACCAGGCATGGGAAATAATGGTTAACAAGATTTGAACTTTTAAGCCCTTTTCACTCATTGTGCAGGGCAACGTGAGGGCCCTGCCTCTGTAAAAGGCCACTTACTCAGAGGGCCAAGGCCAAACCAACAGCATCTTGTTGAGTGGTTGGGAGCCTGGGCTTGAAAAATCAGGTCAGCTTGGTTTGATTACTGGCTCTGCATGGGATAAGTATTTAGTCTGTCAGATAAGCATGATGATTCTATTGCAAGTATTTAGTAAGAGTGGACACGTGGTGTGCTTACAGAGGCACCAATTTTTTTTCCCCATGTAGAATGGTACATGTTATCTCTGGATGGAGCCCCTCATTGAAAATATTTGACTTACAGGCTTTGACCTTGACAAAATGACCTTCCTTTTGGCTTCTTCATGGGTTTCAACTCTGACCTCAAATTCATTCAGACCACAATTTCTACTAGGCTGTAATAGTTTTGTTTGTGTGTTTGTTTGGGGGCTATAGCCAGCGGTGCTCAGGGCTTATTTGTGGATCTGTACTCACTCCTGGTGTGGCTTAACGGACTATATTCGGTGTCAGAGTTTGAATCCAGGTCAGTGGAGTACAAGGCAAATTCCCTGCCCGTTTTTCTATCTTTCCAGCTCCAAGACTTTAATACTTCTGGTGTGGAAAGTGAAACTTCAGTTCAAAAAAAGAACTCAGAGTGCAGTATATTCTACCCCAAAAGCATAAGGAGATGGCTGGATGCTTTTCTCAGGTCATGCTCTATTCTAAAGACTATAGTACCAAGGCTGAGGTCATACACTACTTGAGCTTGATCTTAAATCATTTGTTTTTAATCAGATATAATTGTATAATTAGCCATCTTTCTCCAGCATTTATTCATCCATGACAAGTTATTGAAATTAGGCTAACATTGAGAAGCTAACATTGAAGTGAAAATTCAAGATGCAAGTTTTCATTAGAATATAGTATCTTAAGTTTGGAGGATGGGTATTCAGCTATAACCAGCAATACTCAAGAGATACTCCCAGTTTTGTGCTCTGTTTGTGGGATGAATGGGTATGTGGGGAGGGTATGGGAGAGATACATTCATAGTGGTTTTGGGGGTCTGGGGATCAAAATTCGACTGAACTGAAAGCAAGACAAACACGTTAACCCCTATATTATTCCCTGCAGCCCCAGAGTCCTAGAGTTGGGCTTGTTCAACCAAGATTAGCTTTAACGGGCCCATTGAGTCTTTAGATCTCTACCTAGTCATCAAAGCCTTATTCTGGGCCAAATTCCAAAATTCTGTCCACATCATGTTATTCACTGTCAAATAGAAAGAAAAAATGACCACTTTCTAGAAACATAGTCATCAGGAACCATTGAGCCATGACTTTTTGAGGAAGAAAAAAGAGATTGATTTTTCTTTTGCTTCCAATTTCTATTATTAAGTGATAAATTAAGTAAAGATGGCCTTGAAGCATTGGCTGCCCTATCTCAATTAGTTAAAGAATTGATAATGAAGGCTCTTGAAAACTACCGTGAATTTCCAATCATTCTTTATATTTGCTCTATCTTGGTAAACATGTGGTTTTGACAGGCGGATCGTGACTACACTTGCTGAAGGATTTGTGAACTGATATGGTATCATTTCTCAATATAGTAGGCAATCTGGCTTTACATGCTCTTATTTCACACTTTTGGTAGATTTTATTGCAAACTACTTTTAAACGGGATTTCCTTTAAATAAAGAAAATTTTTTTGGACTTGTGGTCCCAAGTATCAATTCCAGAGCCTCACCCACTGAGCTACACCTCTAGCCCTTTGCCATCTTTTTTACAATGTGAAAATGAGAGCCCTGTGCCACTTGAAACCAGACTTTCAAACTAAACTGTCAAACACATATTTTTATCTTTTACAGCAAACTTGTCTATGGCCAATTGGTTTATATGATGAAATTGCTCCCAGCAGAGAACTTAGAGTGAAATGACTTAGAACCAGGACTAGTATGTTTGTAAAGGTCTATTTTTGTCCATATTTTGCTTGAAAATTTTGCATGTGGTTTTGAAAAAGAGAATATCAGAGAGTATAAGATTATGGTATATGAGAGTATGGTGAGCTGAATTGAAGAAGTAATAACGAGGTGGAGTTCATGAGAATGCAAAGGACTTGTAGTTCTGGCACCCATAAGGTGAAGCGGATGCTGAGGTGTTGATATTCAGCAGTGTGAGGAAAGGCTGAGTTGTTACTGGCTGAGTGGGCTCCATTCTGGTAGCCCAGGTTAAAAAAGGGCATGAGGGTACTGTAATAGCCATGTACAAGTGAAGTTAACACTCAACAAAATAGGAGCGTGTGTGAAAAGGACTAGCTCCTCTTTGATGGAAGATGCAAATGGATTCTGAAAGGTGATGAGAGGACAGTAAATGTAGCTGTACTAAAGAGAGCTCAGTGTCTGAATGAAAGGGGCAGAATGAGCCTGTGTTAAGTGTGTCTCCCTCTGACCATTTTTCAGCCAGCCAGATGGATTTCTGAGTCCATGTTTCCTCTGCTGTACAATCTGTTGTTATCTTGCATTGAAAGGGATTTTAGGGAAGGTAATATTATCTTACCTTGAAAAATAAAACTCTGATAGCCAGACAATGTGCTTTCTTTGGAATCCAGTGAATTAGGCTTATGTGTATCAGATTTTTACTGTGGGCCAGTTACTATGCTAAGTCCTTATGCAACTTACATTAATTTGACATATTAATGCATCTTAATATGACTCCTATTAACCTGTGGAACAAAGTTGCTGCTGCTTCCATTCTAGAGATAGGAAAACTAAAATTTCTGTGTGCTTATATAGATCTAGTCTGAGGATACAATCAGGCTCCATCCTTGAGCCTGAGCTGTTGGCGTAGTGACGTTTGGCCCTTTGAGGTTCTTGGCTGTTCTTCAGGGTGAAGTGGCCTTAAATTCTAGGATATTTATTTCAATAGTTTGCTACTCTCAAGTGGGCTATCTGGAGTTAAGTTCTGACCCCATTTCTTGGGAGAATTAGAAAGCTTCCCTAAGCCTCATTTTCTTCTTCTCAAAAATGGAAAGAACAACTTACTATAGAGCTGTTGTGAATGGGCCATTATTTTTCTGCTTTTAAAAATGTGCTGTGTGGTTCCCATATATTTCTTGGGGGCACCAAATAATTTTGAAGAGACTTGAATTTTAAGGTAGAGGATAAAAGTGTGGCGTATTTACCATAGGGTTAAAGTTTATAGTAGCACTGTAGCACTGTCCTCCCGTTGTTCATCGATTTGCTCGAGTGGGCACTAGTAACGTCTCCATTGTGAGACTTGGTACTATTTTTGGAATATCAAATATGTCACAGGCAGCTTGCCAGGCTCTGTTGTGCGGGCAAGATACTCTCGGTAGCTTGCCAGGCTCTCCGAGAGGGATGGAGGAATCAAACCCGGATCAGCCGGATGCGAGATAAATGCCCTACCCGCTGTGTCACTTTGGAACACTAGTGTTTATAAATAATATCAACCTTGCAACTTTCTTCCCATATATATTAATGGTATAGCTTTATTCCTTACAATTCCAAGAGATGTATTTAATTGTAATGTTTCTGAGATCTCTTCATTTCATTTTACTTATACACTGCCTTATGCTGCCCCAAATTTGTTGTCAGTTAAAGACTGGGAACCTGTTTCTGTGTTTGTTTATAAATTTGAAAATGTTTGTTTACAACTTTTGTAAAAGATTAAAATATCATACTGCTGAAATTAAAACTATTTAAATACAGAAAAAAGACTGCTCGCATATACCATCCAGGGTGAGGCCTCATTAGAGACCCTTTGGGGAGAGGGTGACCCCACTTCTTGGCCACTACCACCTGGGGGGCTGGAGGAGTATCTCTCCAGTCCAGACTGAGGCCTGTGCAGCCAGCAGGCACATCCCCCTCAGTTCCCAGCTGGTGACAGCCCCGTCTGTCCCTGGAGATGCTTTGGCAGCTGGGAAGTGTGTGTCAGGGGCCGGCCACCTTGAGGGCTCACACAGACATGGTTGTTGGGGGGCTGCCTTGGAGCCCATCTCTAACAGTTTATAGTGCAGAAGTGAAATTCAGAGCACATGAGTCATATTTGTGTAGCAGAATCATAGTTAAAGGACATTCATTATAATTATGACTTTTCAAACTTTGAACATTGAGATTGCCTTGCATATGCTTACACATGTTTTCAATAGTTGCCTCTCTATTTTATCCCTAGTGTGACAGTCTACATCTTCCTTTCTGTAGCTTTGAATGGTGACATTAGGTAGATGTGGCATAGATTTCCTTGAAGAGGAGATATTTCTTAGAAGAGGAAAGAGAACTCACAGCTTCTTTGAGAATAAAAATAGGCTTCAAAAAGCAGAAAGTGCCACACCAGTGAGATAGTTATTATCACTTTTCCTGGAGCTTTCAGCCGCCAGGTGGTGGAGAATTAGGTTCCGAGATGTGCCTTATGGTGAGCTGCCCGCTGCCCATAGCAACCCAGCTTTGATGACCCCTCAGCCTCTATCCCCTTTTGAATCCTTTCCAGCCAATCACTCTGATGTTTTTAAAAGCTCCTGCCAGAGGAAGAAAATTCAAGCTCATTTAGTCTGTATCCTGTGAGTCATAGATGCTCTTATTTCAGTGAAAAATCAAAATGAATTTAGGGTTCCTAGTAGTAAGCCTGTCTCTCAGAGAGATCTCATTTATTTGAAATCTTTCTTTATGATGCCTCTACAGATATGGCAGAAATCACTTCTGAAAAACAAGAAGTATAAAATAGTTTGCTTCCTTGCATGAGCATTAAAGAGCATGACCAGGGCTGCAGGTGACCTGCTACTATTATTTAGTTAGTTAGCTAATGGGTAAGTTTTTCAAGGTATCACGTGCATGTTGATTATTTTTATGTATTAGGCACTGTACTAAAAGCTCTGGCAGAACAGAAGAGATAAGAATTGTTTCTGACCTTGAAAATCTCAAAATTCAGTTGGGAGGGAAGAGAATGTCTACAAATAACTTTAATTCAAGGTAATTTTCCAAATGTGTAATAGCTATGTGGAGTGGCAAAATTTAGTACCCTGGCAGTTATTATAATACTTCATCCCCCCTTTCTTATTATTTCCTGTTAATTTTCTTCCTTTCATCCCCTGGAGAGTCTCTCTTCCAGACAGTTTTGTGTGTGTGTGTGTGTGTGTGTGTGTGTGTGTGTGTAGATGTTTGTGGATAAGTGAGGGGTGGGCAGAGAAGGTTAAAGATGCAGAATCTACAAAGTACAGAGAATGACAAAATAAAGACTTATTTTCTAGAAAAGATTACATTTTACTTAGTACATATGGATAGAGGGAAAAGCCAGCAGTAGAGCACTTGAGAAAAGTGGAACAATATTCATAATGGACAGGTGACTGGTGTTTAGGGTATCTATAGAATCAGGATGGAGAAGGTTCTCTCTGCCTATAGGCTCTGCTTTTTCACATGAAGTCCCACTTTCCACCACCTCCAATTTCCACATGGCTTATGGCCTCAAAAGGCCTGATAAATGTGGGGTGTCTTGACTCTAGAGTAGCTAGACAAACCTTCCAAGAGGAAGGGCTAGGAAAATTTGTATGGGGATGATAGATTTTTGGATGGGGGCTTGCAATGCAAACGGAAAAATTTTGTTAGATATGAAAAGAATTTGTAGAGAGACATGTTCTGCATACAAGGTCATGTTGAAGATAAGGGGGCTGCAGGGAGGAACATCTTGTAAGATATTGTTGTAAGTGGTATGAGTTTGGGAGGTTGATACCGACTACTGAAATAAGATCAGAATAGTTGGTTGAGGTCAGAAATAAGTGAGTGTCTCTTTAAGACACACTGATTTTTGTTGGCATATTTCTGTTTCCAGTAGAGTTGGAAGTAGGGTGACCTGGGATATTTGACTCTTTGTGGTTTTGAGAAAGACAACACCCTTAGCATATGAGGGGGGAGGGTTACCTTGTACCCATTGCAATGGGCCTCTTGGTAGGGTCAATTTCAACAATATTCTTTGTCTGGTGATTTTAAGGAGACTGGATCTTCTCTTTCTCTTGCTGTTATGAAAGCATCAAAAAGGCACAAACAAGATCTATGCACTGCCACCTGGAGTGTTGTAACCTGAGTGAGTGACCCAAAGACAAGAGGGATGTTGGAAATGATTTATTGTCACCATCGGCCTTGCTGTGTTGCTGTCTTGGCAATGAGCATCTTGTCCCTTCTTGCACAAATAGCATCAATTGTCCCTGCTCCTTGGGAAGCCTCTGGATACAGCTATGTCTCCCTTTCTCGCACCCTCTGGGTGCTTTTCAGTAAGTTCCATTTATCTAAAATTATTGAAAATATACTTTCATTACTTGCAACCAAGAACTTCAAGTGACCCTTGAGCCCAAGGCTCCCCTCAGTCATTCTGTGAGCAGAATAATATCAGTTCTGGACAGACTAGTAGTGAAACTCTCCTTGCAGAGCTCAGAGCCTTCACATGGTTGGGGGACCCCTGCTGTTTGCTCACTTTCCACATTGCAACATAACCTCCTTAGAAGGAGCAGGCACAAGGTAATCACTCTGCTTTCCCACGTCTCAGAAGGGGATCTTCTGCAGAACAAGGGTTGGGGTGGAGTGGGATGGTATAGATGACTAATCCAAGGACCCAGAGCCAGTAGCTTCTTTTTTGCGGGTGAGGGGGTCACGCCCGGCAATGTTTAGGGCTTACTCCTGGCTCTGCACTCAGGAATTACTCCTGGCAGTGCTTGGGATGCTGGGGGATCAAATCTGGGTCTTTGCATACAAGGTAAATGCCCTACCCACAGTACTATCACGCCAGTAGCTTCTTAACCCAAGGTTCCAATCTAGTGTCTGCCCTACAGAGCTCACAGTACAGTGCATTCTGGAATTTCACATTAGTTTATGGTAAAAGGATCAAAAGTCTTAGCTATGTGTCTTTAAAGGAACGGACTGGCTTCTTTCTGCAGAAAATGGCACCAATAGGAATTCTCTGCTGTCCTTTTCTGGCAGGGTCAGTAGTTTACATAAGCTCCCCATTAGCAGGTTTGTGTTTTCTCTAGCCCAGAGAGTGCCTGATGGTCCCTTACATCTGTGACTAATTCCTTTCTCCCCGGGCTGAGTGACCCAGCTCCCCTCTGGCACTGCGCACAGCACTGGCTGCAGAAGGAAAACTCGAATGAAAACTCTTTCTTCCCGCTGCTTCAGAACAGGTGCCTGACCCCCGCGCTCACTACACAGACCCCGATCAAAGTGATGTCAGTTGCCTGTGGAGCGCACGGGGCCTGCCTTTCTCCTTATTAACTTATATTTGTCCATTTTTCTTTTCTGACATGAAAGGAAGCTTGTTCATGTTTAAGAACATGTCAACTTCAGGAGAACAAGCAGGAAAAAAAAATCACTGATCCTTCTACCACTCCCAAATAACCTTTTGTGGTATCCTGCTCATTTCTTTTCCTTTTTATTTATTTTTTATCACATATGGCATATAAACACAACTAGACATATAGGTCTCAAACACTTCAATATCAATTTCTAAAGATATTATATATATTTTAATTTTATTCAATATCACCTGGCACATTTTTATGATTTTTCAATGACTGTAATATTTTAATCATATGCATATTTCAAAATTCATTGAACATAAACTTCAAAACATTCAGTTGTTCTTTTGGTGTGGGGGTGTTTGGGCTACATCTAGTGTTACTCAGGGCTTACTCTTGGCTTTCTGTTCAGGGATCACTCCTGGCAGAGCTAAGAAGACCATGTCAGGGTACCGGGGGATGAGCCCAAGTCAGCCACTCTCATTGTTTTAAATAAATAAATGCTATTTTCTCCTTATATTTGATGTAGATAAAATATTGTGTGCAGAACTGTGTCATTAGAAAAAAATTCAAGCAATAAATTTTGCTGCTTACTTAGGACCTCAGTCTTCTTTTTATTTTTTTTGAGTGTTTGTTTGGGGGCCACATACAGCAGTGCTCAGGCCTATTTCTAGCTCTGTACCCAGGGATAACTCCTGGTGGTGCTCTAGAGACCATATGAGGTACGTGGGATCAAACCTGGGTTAGCATCATGCAAGAAAAGTGCCCTAACCATGGTACCATCTCTCTATACCCCCTGTATTGCAAACCATAATACAGATGCCAAAAGGAGAGTGAAAGAGAGAGAGGGAGAAAGAGAGAGAGACAGAGAGACAGAGACAGAGAGAAGTACCTGCCATAGAGAGAAGTGGGGGGGGGGCAAGGGGAACTGGGGACATTGGTGGTGGGGGATGTACACTGGTGAAGGGATGCATATTGGAACAATATG
>JAOXYA010048511.1:0-12304 GCA_028565675.1 Sorex palustris | reverse complement strand
TCCAATGGAGACGTTACTGGGCCCGCTCGAGCAAATCGACGATCAACGGGAGGGCCTTTACCTTTACCTTTACCCAGGCTTTCCGCCGCCCCAGGCCTTGACTCCTGAGAGGCCATACAGGGCATCAGGAGGCCCAGAGGCAGTGTGGACGGAGCCCGGCCAGCTTGATTGGTGACCTCCGGGTGACCAAGGAAGTGCAGGCAGCAGCGGCCAGCGGGACGCAAAGAGCCCCAGGGCGTGTCACAGCTCCAGCTCCAGGCCTGCCCAGCGGTGGGGGGGGGGAAGGCTGCGCTCCTGGGGGTGAGGGGACGCAGGGACCCTGAGCACAGGGGGATGCAGGGAGCCCCGTGCCCTGACCACAGGACAGTGGCCGGCCCTGGGGACAGGCAGGAGAAGAAGGACAAGTCGTCCTTTCCTGTCACTTCACGGGCTGGACCCTCCTGGAGCCGTGATGGACACCGTGGTGGCCCGGCTCCGGCCCTGACTCTCGGCCCACTGTGAGCCTGGGGAGGCCGGCAGGGGGGTGAGGAGCCCCCTGAGTGGGGAAGGAGTGACCCTTCACTCGGCCCCGCGCCCACTGCATCCCCAAGCCCCCCCCCCTGCCTCGAGGGCAGCGCATGGAGGTGACCAGTTCTGCAGCCCCATCTGTGAGCGGGCAGCGTCTCTGGGATCTGATGGGGACAGGGGACCTGCCAGAGGGAGACGGAGCCGGTGGGGTCACTGGCCCCTGGACACGGCCAGGCTGCGCCCAGGAGTGAGAGACCTCGAGACCCCGCGTCTGTGTGGTCACTGGATGGGGCGGGGCCTCCGGGTGCCGTGTGGGTGCCGAGGGCAGTCCCACGTGTGAATGTGGCGGCCGACCAGGTGACTGACGAAGCACTTTGGGGGGGTCCCTGTGTTCCCAGTGTCTGTTTCGGGGACGTGGCCAAGCCCTCGGCACCCCAACACCGACGCCCCCCAGGGAGCCCCCGACACACCGTCCACATGCATCCGAAGGCCTGTGTGCGGGTCACCTGCTGCCGGCCCCTTGGGGAGCCCCCCGCCCCGTCTCGGATTCTGCTGAGCCGGCTGAAACCCTAACTTCGGGCTTTCCCGCTAATTTGCGATAAGGCCTTGCCAAGGGAAACAGCAGAGGCCCCCGTTCCTTCCCGGATTCCAGAGCGCTTGATTCACGCCGCAGGGAAGGGGCCGGGCCGTGCGGGTGCGGGCGGGGGGCTCCCTCGCGGCTGCCTGGGGACCACCTGCCCACCGCCCAGATTGCTTCCAGCTGCGGGGCGGGGGATGGGCCCGCTCACGTGGTCTCCCTGCGACGTGGCCGGCTGAGGGGGGCGGGGGTCCGGCCACGTTGCACGTCGTTCCTGGGCCCAGGGCCGGGGCTGGGGGTTGGCCACGTCAGAGGGGGAGCCCTGGGGGAGGGCGCGGGCCTCTCGCTGCCCCCAGCCCCCCGGCCATGTGTCAGGCTCTGGCCCGGAGCCCGGAGGGGCCCTGGGTGGGACGGGGTGGGGGGTGGCTGGGGGCCAGGGAGATGGGCAAGGCCTTTTCTAGCAGGGGGATGCGGCTTCTAGATGTTTCTCTCCCGAATCCCGCTCCCCGTGGGGAGGGACTGGGAGGCGGGAACCAGAGATCCTCTGCCCCGCCTGGAAATGTGCAGCCCCTCGGCCAGAGGGCCTGTCCCCCGCCCCCACAGGCCCAGGACTGCCCCCACCCGGGCCCCCCAGAGCTGTTGGGCAGGGGGCAGGCCCTGCGCGACTGTAGCACCCAGGAACTGGGCTGGGTCCGGATGCCGGGAGCCCCCCGCCCCCGCCCTCTCAGAGACCTCGAAAGCTCAGCGTCTGCAGACTCGGGGGGTGGGGGTCCCCAGAGGCAGCAGTTCTCGGGCTCCTCAGCTCAGCTGTGGGGGGTGGGGGCTGGGGAGAGCCCCCAACACAGCCGCGAGAGAAAGGAGCCCCGAGATCAGGGGCAGCATCCCACGAGGAGGCCGGGACCCCGTGGGGGACCCCCAGGGAGGCTGAGGACCCCGCTGCCTGGAACAGGGACTCCCGAGGCCGGGGCCCGAGCACTCCAGGTGTCCAGACACATCCCCACCCACCCCAGCCCCTTGATGGAGGCACAAACGGCCCAGCTGAGGGTCGCGCTGACCCCGCTGAGCCCCCAGCACTAGCCCCGGCTCAGCCGCAGCTGCTCAGGGCGCCCGTCCCAGGCTCGGGGGCTCTGACCCCGCCGAGGTGGCCGGGCGGGGGTGGGGGATGGGAGACAGTCTGTCTGGTGTCTGGAGCCTGCGGACTCTGGGGGGAGGCGCCCAGGAAGGCCCCCCCGGCACCCCCGCACCCGGCACCCCGAGGGACGCTGAGAGCCAGAAACTCGAGCTATTATTACCCGAGAAAGTCCAGGCAGCCGGGGTCCGCGCGCCCCACAACTGTTTGCCTGATGGGCCGATAGCGGGGTGATTAACGCCGGTGCCGAGGTGTTGATCGGCTCTGGGAGCCGCAGAGACACAGCGGCTGTTGTGAGCCCCAGGCTGGCAACAATGGCCCATTGATCCCCACCCGCCTGCCACCCGCCGCCCCGGCGGGCACGGAGGGCGCACGGGCCCGGCTGCTCTCGGCAGGGCAGGCCCCGGGGCGGCGTGAGGCCAGCGAGGGCCGAACACTGGCCAGGCCCGAGTCGGGCCGTGGGGGCTGGGGCTGCGTCGGCCCACGGTGCCGCCTGGCTGTGGTGGCCGGCAGGGAGCCCCTGCCAGCATCCCAGGAGGCCCCGGAAGGCCCCCAAGGCCCGGCCGGCCCCGGTGGCCGTGAAGGACGCCCATCTCGGGGACCGTGAGGGCAGCGCCAGTGAGCCGGGCCAAAGATAAAAAGGGGCTCGGACGCCTGCCAGGGAGGTGTCTGGGGTGGGGGGCGGCGAGAGGGAACTGGGGTGGGGTGCTGGTGCTGGGGACGGGAGCACGGTGCCGGCTGCCCAGTCAGGGGCTGCGAGGGTCTATCGCACAGTGATTCGATTGAAAAAGAAAATGTTTAAGGGAGCTCAGGCCACACGGGTGGGGGTGCTTGTCGGTGCTTGTGCCGAGACCCCCAGGAGAGGTCCTGAGCGCAGTCAGGAGCCAGCACGGAGCACCGCCGGGTGACTCCAAAACAAAATTTCCAGCCTACCACCGGAGTCCTTGGCAGGGCAGCATCCCCAGGGGACTGTGGGTGCGGGGCTCAGGCGGGTAGACTGGGCACCGCCGTGCTGCTCTGCACGCAGGCAGGGAGGTGTTGAGCGGGCAGGCCAGCCCTGGCCAGGGACGGGGGGTGGGGGGAGGTGGGCATGGCCTCGTCCCAAACTGCCCCAGGGACAGACCCCACAAGCCTGATGGTTTACACGAGATGCAGGACAGGGCCCTCCTCGGGGGACATCTGAGCGTCAGGCCAGACCCAGGTGCCACCAGCCGCTTCCCCAGTACCTGGCCAGGGACATCGCGGCCCATGGCGGCACGGAGGCCCCTGGCCGCCGGCTCCCCTCCCATGCCTACCCCCCGGGGCCATGCACCCTGTGAGGGCAGGGACTGTGTCTCGGCCAGCGCTGTGGGCACCCCGTCCCTCACAGTGTCCCCAGCACACAGGAGCCTGGAGGACAGAGGGGCCGCCGTGTCCCCAGAACACCCGGCCTGGACGCCCCAGGGGGACCCCAGCCCCCTCCCCCAGGAGTAGGCGTCTAGCTGTGCTTCCCGGCAGAGCGGCCTTGGCCTTGCCCTGGGGGCTGGGGGTGCGGCATGGGGGAGGGGGAGACTCATCCCCCTCAGGGCCCACAGCAGCCGGGATGGACACGTGTGGTCCAGGGTCATGGAGTGAGGCTGAGGCCGGTGGGTCACGGTGGCCCTGAGCCGGCACCCGGCCTGACCCTGCCCCACCAGCCTCCTTGCCAGCCTGGCACACAGCGGTGGGCACAACTCCCAGGCTGGAGAAGCTGCTGGACTGGTCGGGGTGGGTGAAGGTTTGGCAGGAGGGGCCCCGCCACGGCGCCCCTGGGTGTGCACGTGTGCGTGAGTGCAGGGACGGTGTCCCCATGTGTGGCCATACATGTGTTCCTGCATGCTGTGTGGATACGTATGCTGCCTCTGTGCTTGAGTGTATACCTGTGTGTGTGCACGGATATGCGTGTAGGTGCATGTCAGATGTGTATCATGTTCTGTCATGCCTGGGTGGGCACACTCATGTGTTTCTGTATGTACATGTGTGTGTGTGTGCCGTGTCCAGGGTGCTGCGTTATGTGCCCTGCAAGTGTTGCGTGTGGGTTTTCCACGTGTGCGTGTGTGTGTGTGCCAGGTTTGCTGTGTGAGTTGTGTTGTGCGCTTACATGTGCGTGAGTGTGCACGTGGGTGTACAGCTAGCAGGTCCCCATCCCCGGCAGTGGCCAGACACCACCCCCTTCTCCGTCTCCCAGGAGACCCATGTGGGGATGACGGGGTCCCCGAGGCTGCCGATGGTGGCATTGCTTCCTCCTGGCCCCGGGAGTGGACAGAAGCCTGGGCAGTTCCCAGCCCACGGGTGTGTCCAGGGCCCACACATCTCGGGCCTGCAGACGCGCCCCTGGCCAGTGGCCTCAGCCTGCATGCGGCGGGCAGACCCAGCCCCTGCTCCTGCCCCGCGCCCGGGCTCCGGCCATGCCAGGCTACCCGTGGTCCCCGCAGGTCCCCCCGAGTTGCCGTGGTCGTCGAGGCGCAGCTGGGAGCGAGTGCGGGCCCCGGGGCCCCGGCGCTTCCGACGGGCCCGAGGGGCGTCTGACCTTCCCGGCCACGGGGCAGCGCTTGCGTGAGTGGGAACAATCGGACAGTGTCCCGGCACAAGCGGCCTTTTCTTCGCGGCCGGCCCAGCGCGGCCAGCTCCCGGCCCGGCTTCCCTTGAACAAACATATTTATTGTGGCCACAGCCGGGGCCCGGGGGGGACCCCTGTGCTGCAGGCCCCGACGGGAAGGTGGCTCGGCCCCTGCCCCGCCCCCGCTGCTCACCCGCTGGGTGCCGGGGCCACCCACATGGGGGACGGCAGCTGGGCCCGAGGCGAGGGCTCCCTGGCCCGGGCCCACCACCCCACTTCGCACATGGGTGTCGGGCGCGAGGGGGGCTGGCCGGGGGGCCTTCGTGCAGCTGGAGCCCCGGGCCCTCCCTGGTCCCCACCCCCACCTCCGGCCAGCTGCCCGGGCTCAGGGCTCGCCCCACCACCGCCGAGGGGGCTGTGGGGGCCGGGGGCACCCCCCCAGAGCCACGGCCCTGCCTCAGGCCCGGTCACTGGGGCTTCCTGTCTCTACCGGTCCAGCCCCCAGACTCTGTGGGCCTGGGCCTCTGGGCTCACGGACAGGCTCCGTCGCCTGCAGCCTCGGTCTCCCTGCTGTCAAGACTCTGGCGCCTGCCCGTACCAGCCAGGGCCGCGTAACCCCCCTGGGGGGCTGGCCGGGGCAGCGGGATGGTGGGTGCGCCACAAGCCAGCCTCCTCCGTCCGACCCCCCCGGCCCCTGCTGGGAGCAAATGTCCCCATGGAGTGGTGGGGACCCAGGCCCGCTCCTGGGCGTGGAGACGCCGCTGTCCCCCGTGGCCCCGGCTTGTCCCGCTGCCCGTCCGTGATCTTATCCCTTCCTCTCCTCTTGGGGACCAGGCTGGGGAACAGGGACACTGGGGCCCTTATCCAGCCCCAGGCCCGGCCGTGATGGTCAGGGCAGCAGGGCTGGAGTGTGGGGCAGGAGGGGTGTGGTGGCCCCAAGGGGAGGGACACTGGCCTGGGGACAGGCTGCCAGGACTGCTCTGGGCCCCTGGGAGGGCCCCGCCCAGGGGGCCCAGGTGCCCTTTGGCCCGTCTGGGCCATGTCTTGTGGGTGCAGAGAAACCTCCACCCATGTTAGGTTATGGTCCTGATGTGGGCCCCCTGGGCACTGCACACACGCGGCTGTGTGTGTGTGCGTGTGTGTACTCCTGTGTGTGTACATATGTGTGTATGCCTGTGTGTGTGCCTGTATATGCATGTGTGTGCACGTGTGTGCATGCCTGTGCATGCGTGTGTGTGTGCATGTGTGCGTGTGCGTGCGTGTGTGCCCATGCCCGTCCCCGCTTCCATACCAGTGCATGGCAGAGACTTCCTGAGGCTGTGACCAAGTCCAGCACAGGGCTGCGGGCAGGAGTAGGGGTGGTGGTGCTGGAGTGAGGCGGGGGTGGGCGTCACCCAGCAGAGGCCCCGAACGGAGTTCCTGGGCCCTGTGGAAATGTGGGCTCCGGGTGGGGTGGGGCGCCTGCTAACTGCGGGGTGCAGAGCTAAGGGTCCCCGTGGCCTGAGGGCCAGACAGAGACCCCATGCAGGGAGGCGGTGACCAAGGGGGCAGCAGAGGGTCCGGCTGACTCTGGAGTTCGCCCCAATGGCATTCTCAGGGTCACGTGAGGGGAAGGTGCCCAGTGTGGCCAGAGCTATGGGACCCTGGGCGGGGGCCATGACTTGCCCAGACAGGGTGGCACCAGGGTCTGGCGAGCAGAGCCGGGGATCCCGCATGGCCTGGGGGCCCTGGGGAGTAGTCAAGGGCTCATCCCGGGTCTGCCGGCCCCTTCAGCACCCACTGTGCCCCCAGCACATGGAAAGCACATGTGCCCCCCACCCCACATGAAAGACCAGTGAGCCCCTGAGCCCCCAGGCCGGTGCTTGCTGAGACATGACCCCAAGAAAGGCCTGGAACAGCCACGAGGCTCCCGCGGAGGTGGCAGGGCTGCCGCGGCCCGTCCAGCTCTGGCCCAGGGGCGGGGGCTCCTCTGTGAGGGTCCCTGCAAGCCAGGGGTACGGGGGTCTGTCTGCCTGCCCCCCCAGCCCTGTTGGGCCTCGGCCTGAGCTACAGCCCTCTGAGTCTCTGCTCTCTGCCCTCTCACCCCCTCTGCTACCGATGGAACATTCCAGAATATTGCACCACCCTTGGCCTGCGGCTCCATGCGTGGCTGAAGGAGCACCAGGGCTCGTAGGCTGGGCTGGCTCCCGTGGGGACCCCACCGCTGTGGATTTGGGAGCAGCCATGTCCACTCAGCAGAGATGGACTCTCCCCGCCGGCTCAGGGGTGCTGCCCGCTGTGTGGCCTGGGGTCCGAGCCCCTGCCCTTCCCTGAGCCCAGCGCGGGCAGCGGCGGTCAGTGCCCAGCTTCCCTGGGCCCAGGAAGCCTGTGTTTGTCCGGCCTCGTCCTGCCAGGCCCTCAGGGCGCTCTGAGGGATGAGGGGGAGGGGAGAGGAGGGAAGGAGGGAGGAGGTGCTCCCCGCCCCAGCCCAGGGTCCGCACCACACCTCGGCCAGCAGTGCTGCCCTGCGGGCCCCTGGCTGGCCTGGCCGCAGAGCAGACACAGGCCAAGCAAAGCAACCCAGCAGTGGCTGGGTGGGCCAGGCCAGTGCAGGGGCAGCCCAGCGTCTGCGGGCCTGGGCGCTGAGCGGGTCAGCGACGCGGAGGCCAGCGGCGCCCGTCTGGGCTTCTCCCCATCCCCCAGCCTGCTCTTTGCCCGCCCGACGTGGCGTTTGCAGGGACCCGAGCCTGCTGAGCTGTGCAGAAACGTCGGGCCAGCGGGTACTCTCGGCCGCCGCCTGGGCCCAGCAGTGACCCCAGCCCCACAGAGCAGGACGCGGGGTGCCCGTCCCTCCACGCTCTCCAGCAGGGCCCGGGGCTGGGGGACTCCTGCCAGGCAGGGTCCAGCCCCTTCATGCCGGCTGACTCAGGACTGGAAGGGACACGGTCCCTGGCCCCTCAGCCATGCTGACTTCCCAGGGCTGGAGCATGAGAGGGGGTGGCATGGGGCTCTGTCCCTGGGGAGCCTGCGCCCTGCAGAACCCGTGAGTCAGCCATAGTCTGCGTCCACCCTGCTGACCTCGGCGCCCACTACCAGGCACAGCCCAGGCACCAGACACACACACATGCACACGCATGCCTATACACAGATGTCCCTATGTACACACATGCCCATACACACATGCACGCATGCCTATACACGTGTGCCCACGTACACATGCCTGTACACACATGTTCCTATGTACACACATGCACGCATGCCTACACACGTGTGCCCACGTACACATGTCTGTACACACATGTCCCTATGTACACACATGCCCGTACACACATGCACGCACGCCTACACATGTGTGCCTATGTACACACACATACACATGCCTGTACACACATGCCCAAGCCCCCGAGCCATTCCCCCCAGCCATCGTGATTGGACAGACAGGCACGTACATGTGAGAGCATGCTTATACACATGTGTGCCTATGCAGGCACACAAATGTGCACATACACGTGCACACATGCACACACAAATGCCCACACATGCGTGTACACCTGCACACGCGCACACAGGCCAGCGTTCCATGGAGCAGACCCGTGTCTGTGCTAAATGCGCTTGCCACGTTCGTTCTCTGGCTCACTTCCCGGGTGGCCCCGGAACCTGCAGTGAGAGGCAGGAGCGCAGGAGCCAGGCCACACTTGTGTGTGTCACTTCTGGCCTCTCTGCTCAGAAGCCCCCGTGGGGCACCTACCTGTCCAGTCACGATGGCCTGGGGGATGGCCCGGGGGCTTGGGGCTCGAGGCCATTTGCTGGACAGTGGGGCTGCCCCCTTGGCCGTGTTGAGGCCGGGTGGCGCAGAGGGGCCTGTGGGCTGTGCCCATCCTGAACAGTGACCACGGGCGGGACGCATGGCCGCGGCCCGCCTCTCCTCCTTTCTGCGACCCTCTGGAAAAGGACATTTCTGCTGTCCTGTCCCTGGTGGCCCCCACCCTTGCTGCCCCCGAGCCACCCCCTCCCTCTGGACCCTCAGATCCCAGCCAGTGTGTCCTGCCCAGAGCTAGGGCCAAGCCCAGGGGGGCTCTGGAGGGGAGCCGGGTGGGGGGGTGCTGTGGGCCGTGGGCTGGCGCCTCAGTGGACATGACAAAGGGACACCCCCGGGCTGGTCTGCGTCCAGGCCCAGCAGATGGCCCTGCCCGGCCCAGCCTTCCCACCCGGGGCCTCTGACTAGTCCACGTGCCTGTGGCCGGGGGCTCTGGTCCCCGTGCTCAGGGTCCCCCGTGCAAGCCTGGTTCCAGGGACAACCCGGCCCGGCAACTCAGCCCTTGCTGGTGTTCGGGGGAATGTGTGAGTGGGTCTGGCGGCTGAGAGGAAAGTCAGGATCTGTCTGGAGGGAACTTCCACGGCCCCCGCCCGCCACACACACGGGGTCCCCGTTCCAGGAACCCCTCCTCCAGCTAGGGGAGCATGGGGGAGGGCGCCCCCCAGGCAGGGGTCCCTCTCAGCCCGAGAAAGCTGTGTGAGGAGGCGGGGCCACCTCGGCGCCCGGACGGGCCCCCCACCCCATCCGGCCGACCCCGCCAAGTCTGGTGGGCAGCTCCGGCTGGGCATCGGGGAGCCTGGCCGCCGGGTGGGCAGACGTGGGGATCCCTCCGTGGCCCGCGCGGGGGCGGGTGCTGTCCCCGGGCCCCGCGGGGTCCACGGGCCCCTTTCATCGGGCACGTCCCAGCCGGGCTGGCCCATGGTGGAAATGCAAATCTAATTAGCCTGGCATTGAGCCCGTCGTAAAAGCATTAACAGAGCCTTAAACTGTGCTGTTGACGGTGCTGAGGAGACGCCTCAGAAAGGGAACCGGGTGGTGACAAAGCCTCAATTTATTAGTCTCCTCCGGAGGGGCCGGGCAGGGGACGTTAATTACCTTAATGGGACTTATTTTGCTTCGTTGCCCAAAGTAATTCATTTATTACCCTCTCCTTTCCGGGGGGCCGTGGGGGGGCCAGCCTTGCCCCAGGCGCTGCCCTTCTGCCCAGCTGCCTGCAGGGTCCAGCCCACAGGTCGCCACTGCCCCGGTAGGGGGGCGCTTGCCGGGTGGGGGTGGGGGCAGCCAGGCACCCAGAATCCGGCTGGGAAACCAGCAACCCAGGCCCCTCCTCCCTGAAGCACTGACCAGGCCCTGGGAGAGGGCAGCGTGGGGGGGCGTCCAGCGTGCTGGAGGTCTGGAGGCCCGGGAGGTGCCCCTCATGCTTGGAGACTTCCGGGGGCAGGTGGAGGTTGGGCGCCCCCCCAGGGTCAGGCCCCAGGTGTGTGCAGGAGGCCTGGGAGGGGCCCCTTGGCTTCAGGGCCCAGAGAGGGTGCCGGGCAAGTCTGGGGGGGTGGCGGGGGGCTCAGCCCCTCCCCCACAAGCCTGCCACAGGCCTCCCCGGGCAGGCTCTGGGGGCAGGGCTCCAATGTTCTCCCCCACACGGCCCACAGCGCCGCGGGCAGGGTCAGAGGCCAGCCTCCCTGCATGGACATGAGCCCGCCCCCTCTCTGCCCAGGGAGCCCAGCGCTGGCCAGCATGGACCCCCCAACCCCTCAGCTCTCCCCAACCCCCAGGGCTGCACCAGGGGCCTAGGGTACCTCGAGGGGCCCAGTGCTCGTGCCTTGGGCCCCCCACCCTGCCCACTGCGGGAGGGAGGGCGGATCGGGCACAGCCTGGCAGTGGGGCCCGGCCTAGAGGTGGGGGGATGAGGGGTCCCGGCCCATCCCTGCCTGCCCCGGGGAGCCAGATTCAGCCCCCAGGTGCCCGGCTCTGCCCGTGGGCCACGTCCTCCCATCCTGCCCGCCCACCCCACGCCTAAGAGCTTGTCAGAACCGGCCCAGCCTCCACCCGGGAATCAGTCTGGCAGGCTCGGGGAGGGCAGAGTTTGGCCTGGGGGTCGCTTGCCTTCCCGCCGTCCTTGTTCACGGGGGCACTCGGGGACACCCGGTGGGGTCCTCATCCTGTTCAGATGCAGCCAGCTTTGTCACCCCACTTCCAGGGGGTGGGGGCAGGGCCATGCGCTCGTCATCCCACGCGGGCACCCGGGAAGGCGTTTCGGGGAGACACGGGTGCCCGCAGGCTGCTGGGGCCGTCACTGCACTCGGCCCCCACCCCATTACCTGCGGGGCCTGGTCTGGCCGCTCCATTCCCAGCCTGTCTCGGATATTCTTAATATTATTCTTGAATAACCTCAGCTGGGTCTGCCCTAGTTATTCTGTGATGAGCTGATTCTGGGCTCCCTTTAGGGGTGTCGGCTGTCGGGGGCCAGGTGTGCACTACATGGGGACGGAACCGCAGGGCAGGCCCACAGTGGCCCCACCGTCCTCCTAGTCCTGTGGGCAAGGTCTGCGCTCAAGCAACAGGGACGGACCCCGAAGCCCCCTGCAGACCCTAGCGGGAAGTGGGACATGGCCCTGGGGCAGCCGGTTGACCAGGGGAGTGGCCTCATCGGGCCCAACTCATGGCAGGCCGGGCCCCGGCCACAGACAGCCCAGGACTTGGCAGGCCCATGTGGATGGAGTGGTGGCGTGTATGTCCCCTGTGGGCTCCCTGAGGCAGGTGGCGAGGGCCGCGGGGTGGGGTCAAACACGGAGGGGTGGCAGGGCAGGGCTGCACAGGCGGGTTTGCCCCAGGAGACCGGGGTTCACATCCAAGGGCAGAACGTCCGGCACAGCCCCTGGCGTGCAGTGGGGAGGCATGAAGGTCGTCCCCCAGGCCAGCGCCCCCACCCCCCGCCGCCGCTGCCTTGTTCGCTCCCCGCTGGGCCCCACTGAGCGGAGGGGCCCCTCACCCGCCCGGAGGCCCCGGATTCGCGATCTCCACCAGGAGCGAGTGCTGCGCCGAGCGAGTGTTTTTCCGAGTCTTTTGAGTTGATTATATGTTTTTCTTACTTATTCTGTTGATGTGGTGAATTAGGCTGATTGATTTTTACATGTTAAACCAAGCTTGAATAACTGGATTAAGCGGCCCTGGGCCCTGGGCCCTCCACAGGACGCCGGGATCCACTTGCTGGCGGGCGGGCCAGGTGTCTGCCGGAGGCCCGACGGACGGACCGCGTGACCTTCAGACACTGCCTGACCTTTCTCCCCAAACAGCTCCTGCCGGCCCCAGGTGGACTTTATGCTGATCCATAAAAACCCGGGGGTGGGGGATGGGGGGAGTGTCTAAAAATTAGTTTCATCTGCTCCTTGAATGTTTAAAAGAATTTGCTGCTGGGTCGTTGAGACTTAAAGATTCTTTGTTATTGTTGGGGGGGGTTATGGGGGTGAGTCCCACCAGCTCTATGCTCAGGGTTGACTCCCGGCTCTGTGCTTGGGGCTCACTCCTGACAGCCCTTGGCCTGCTGTACCCTTGCTCCAGCCCGAGACTCGGAGGGTTTAGCGAGGAGAATATTATTAAAATTCAGATTCTGGGGCTGGAGTGATAGTACAGCGGGTATGGCGTTTGCCTTGCATGCAGCCGACCCGGGTTCGATTCCCAGCATCCCATATGGTCCCCCGAGCACCGCCAGGAGTAATT
>JAOXYA010048493.1:0-12305 GCA_028565675.1 Sorex palustris | reverse complement strand
TTTTCTTTCTTTCTTTCTTTCTTTCTTTCTTTCTTTCTTTCTTTCTTTCTTTCTTTCTTCTTTCTTTCGTTCTTTCTTTCTTTTTGGGTCATACCCAGCAATACTCAGGGGTTACTACTCCTGGCTCTGCACTCAGAAAACATTCCTTGTGGTGCTTGGGGGACCATCTGGAATGCTGGGGATTGAACCCGGGTCGGCTGCATGCAAAGCAAATGCCCTAACTGCTGTACTATCACTCCAGCCCCACAGCCACTTTCTTGCTTTTTGGGTCACACCCGGCGATGCACAGGGGTTACTCCTGGTCCATGCACTCAGGTATTATTCCTGGCAGTATTTGGGGGGACTGGGATGCTGGGAATCGAACCCGGGCTGGCCACGTGCAAGGCAAACGCCCTACCCACTGTGCTATCACTCCAGTCCCCCCACCTTTCTTAATAAAAGCTTTCAAACTCACCCCTCTCAATCCCTGCCTGGAATACCCTGTCTCTTTCTTCTGCTTTATTTCCGACTGCACTTAATCACCATCTGACATGCTTTAGTAAAGCAGATCATTTTCTGCTTTACTGCAGCTCTGGGTATTGTACCCAGGGTGCTGCGGATGATTATTTTTCCTTTGGGGGTTATGGCTGGCAGTGCTGAGAGCTGCTTTCCCTCAGTGCGTGGGGTCACATCTGGTGGTGCTTTTGGGACTATGTGGTCCTGGGGAGCAACCCCAGGCCTCTTGGATACAAAAACAGGCGTTGTATAGCATGGCTATTACAGCGTAGCAGAAATAGTACAGCGGGTAGGGTGTTTGCCTTGTGTGCGACGGGCTCAGATTCAATCCCGGCATCCCATATGGTTCCCCGCCGAGCATTGCCAGGAGTGATTCCTGGGTGCAGAGAGTCAGGAGTAACCCCTCAGCATCTTCGGGTGTGGCCCCCAATTGACACAAAGTACTCATTCCAGTTCTTCGAACCACCTCCCTGTTCAATATATATTTTCTTGTATGGCGGATGCACACAAGGCCTGAATTTTACCACTGAGTCACATCACTAACCTAATTACAGGGAATTTTGTCTCTCTATTCACTCTCTTTCCAGCACTTAGAACAATACTTATGTCAGGGCTGGAGCAATCCAGAGTGGGGAGGGTGCTTGTCTTACACATGGCCAACCCAGGCTCAAGCCTGGCATCTCATAAGTTTCCCTGAGCAGCATTGGGAGTGATCCCTGAACACAGAGCCAGTAGTAAGCCCTGTGCACAACTAGGTGTTGCCCCCAGAAATAAAAATAAAAAATTTTCAAAATAATTTTTTTTTATCTGCTCATTTGGGCACCACTGCAGTAATGCTCAGTGACACCACAGAGCTCAGTGCTTGCTCTGGACGCCATGCAGTGAATGATCTTCCAGCAGGCCAGGGGAAAAGGAAGAGAATGAGGGTGATGTGGGGAGAGCCAGGGTGCTTGCAGAACCCCCGGCCTGCTTGCTCTTACCTCTCCTTAGGCAATGCCATGCCTTCAGCCTGTAGGAAGGGGGTGTCGGGGCCACACTTGGTGGTGTTCAGGGGCCATTTCTGGCTCTGTGCTCAGGCATGTGCCTGGTGGAGCTCAGGGGGACCATACGCCGTGCAGCCTTAGCCCATCCTCTCCCACACCTGAAAACACAGAACTCCCCTGACCAGTCTTTCAGGACATACAGGCGACCAAGGAAGAGCCCACTGAAGGCTGCGCCAGGGTGTCGCTACCCTATATTTGGGGGGTGCTCACCTAGCCCAGTCACCTGAGCGAGTCCACTGCCTTAGGGGAGCACGAGGAGCATGGGGGCAGGGCTTTCAAATTGGACCTCTCGATTCCAAATCTGGAGACTTGATTTTATTTAGGTTTGTCTGCTGGGGGTTACTGTGTGTGCAGGGTTCCCCCGAGCCATGCTTGGGGATGCACCCCAAGAGCTACACGCCAGGCAGATGCCTGAAGCCCTGTGTTAGTTCTCAGCCCAGACTTGGTTTTATTTTTAGTCACTCTGCCCTTCTAGCCTGGCTTCCATTCTCTTAAGACACGTAGAGGGACTGTTTTCCTGGGGCACAGATGGGCTGGGGAGGCGGTGTGGCACATAAGGGGGGGCGGTGTCTGGAGGCTGGGGAGATGGCTCCAAGGGCTGGCACACAGCCGCATGCACAGGGCCCAGACTCAATCCTTGGCACTGCTTGGCCCCTCCGGCACCATCAGGTGACTGGCACCCTGGTGGATCCTGGAACTCTTGCCCCAAACACTGTGCCCAAAGAGAAACCAAAAAAATTAAGTCCAGGGGCCTGAGAGATATAACAGGGGCTAAAGCATTTGCCCTGTGCCTGGCCAACTCTGGTTTGATCCGTGCGCTGGCCTATCTCAGGCTGCCAGCAGGTGGGTGGGCCTTGCCCCTCAGCCTAAGCAGGTAGAATCCTTTTTTTTTCTTTCTTGGGGACTGGGCACACCTGGCACTGCTCAGGGGTTACTCCTGGCAGAGTAACCATATGGGCTGCTGGGGATTGAGCCCAGGTCAGGCAGGTGCGAGGCAAACACTTACCAGCTACCCTATTGTTTCAGCTTTAAGATTCTTTTTTGGGGGGAAAGAGGGCCACACCTGGTGGTGCTTAGGCATCACTCCTAGCTCTGTGCTCAGGGATCCTTCCTGGCAGGGCTCAAGGGAGCACATGGACTTCTGGGAATCAGACGAAACGGGGGAGGTCACCCACGTGCAAGGCAAGCACCTTCTCTCCTGAGTCCCTGGATCCCTTTGGATCCCCGATGTCTGCAGGCTGATTGTGCTGGGGGTTGGTAGCGATTTAACTGTCTTCCAAAGATCTGCTAACTGCAGCTTCCAAGGACTCCCGAGCCTCCCACCCTGGCAAAGACGACGAAAATCAACAAAGGGGGTGAAAGGAGAAGCCGAGGGAGCAGGCGGGCACGCAGCTGGGTAACGATACTCATTCCTTTATTATCGACTGTGTTTGTCTGAACAGGGGGGGCCTGCAGAGGCCTCGTCCTAAGCCAAGGAGACGGAGGGTCATGTTTATATATATTTCTATTTTACACGTGTCCTGCATTGCCATCGGGGGACAGCAGCATCGCCGACAGCTGTCCTACAGACCAGAGCAACAGACGTGGGGATTTGGTCCTAAAGTAGGCCCTTACTTTGTCAATCCAGTATTTGATTTGATATATAGAAAGGGTGAATGTGGGAGGGGAGGGGGGGAAAGAGAGGGACAGACAGAGATACAGCCACCCCCCGACCCTGTCCCCAGCACCCCTTACACTGAGCATGGCGTCCCCGCAGACGTAAACACACACACACACAAATGCGTGCACAGACACGGGACTGACTACACGTAGGGCGTCCCCTGCCCACCGCACCTCGGGCCCAGCCCTCAGACTGGGGGTGCTGACACTGGGGAGGAGTTTGTGCTATCAGACAGAGGGGGCCGAGTGACCAGACAAGGCAGCTCATGTGCCCAAGAGATGAAGGGGGTGGGGCAGGGGTGGTGACACAGGCTGCTTTGTCCACAAACAAGAAGGCGCTCACTGGGGGAGGCTTGGCGGTCCCGCTGCCCAGTGCCGGGACACCTGGAAGGGGGGGGGGGCGGCGCTTCACACAGCCGCAGCTGGACCTCAGCCCACAGTCCTGCGTCTCAAAGCGTCCCCTGGGTGTGGAAGCCGAAAGAGGACAGCACTGAGGTCGGGGGTAAAGGGCCTTTGTGTTGCCTGGCCTCAGAGTCCAGTAAATACAGCAGAAATGACAGCAGCGTCGAGTTCAACCCTGTGGCAGGGGCCCCTCCCCGAATCGCCCGGACAGGAAGGTTCATTTCCTGACAAGAGAATCACCAGCGACTCAGCCCCGGGTCACCGCCAGAACCAGATTTCAGGCGGGTCTGTGGGTTCCTGCCTTTACCCTAGTGGCTGACACCACCCCCACCCTTGCTCCTCGTGCAAGGAGACCCCCGAGGTGGGTGTTTTTGAAATCCCTTCCATCGCTTGTTATCTCTCATGGTTACTTCTCTGGCCCTCCACCAACAGGGGAAAAAAGTGGAAAACTCATCTCTCTGTCTCTCTCTAGTTCTGTTTTGGTTCAAATTTACTTATCACGTGAGATGTGGCAGGAGGGCCCAGGGAGGAAGAAAGGCAGGCCGGGAGCACTGCCGGGGGCCCGTTCGCATGATGCAGAGGAAGTGTCCGTGCTCGACAGAGCGTGCCCCGTCAGCGTGGGCTCTGGGCAAGGTGGCCTGTGCTGAAGGGGAGAGCAAGCCACACACAGGGCCAGCCATGTCCAGTCCTGGGGGCTGGAGAGAGGACAAGGCCCTGGAGCACAGGAACTGCAGGAGCGAGAGGAAAGCCGGAAGGAGCCGGGGCTGGGGGACCGGAGCCCGGCTGGCCAGTTCCTGATCAGTGGGGAGAGAGACAAAGGGACCCAGCCCTGGGGCTTCCTCGGATGACTGTCCTCGTCATCTGTTTCCCGTCTGTGTCCTGCACGTCTCCTGGAGGCGGAAGCCAGTGGCTCCCTGTCCCTGCAGGGGTGGACACTGCAGTTCTTGTGGAAGTGGGAGAGCAGAGCCCCTGAAAGTCCTGGAGAAGGAGGCCGAGAGGCCCCCAGGGGCGTCTGAGGCCCAGAATGGGAGCCCCACGCTGCTGGCGGGAGCCCCGGCCAGGCCCCTGGCAGGCCTGTTGCTGTTGGGTTGGGTCGCCGGGTGAGTTCCTGTGGCTCCCTGGTGGCAGGCAGAAGATGGAGGCCGGATTCTCTCTGCTTGGGCACTGGTCACGTCCCTGCTGGCCCAGCTGGCGGTGCTGGAGATGCGGACTGGGGTGGGGGGTGGGGGGCGGTGGCGTCCTGCAGAAGAGGCTGTGCAGGGACCACGCGGGCTCAGGTTGGGGGGGCCGGGCTCCCTGCGGGCCGAGCTCCACGAATAAATAAAGGGAATTAAATAAAGGGGTAGAGGAGGGCGGGCGGGCAGGTGAGCGGAGGCGCGCCCACCCGGCCGTGGCCCCTCGCACACTCACACACGCACATGCACACGCACGCACACACAAGCGGCGGGGAAGAGCAAGGGGGGCTGGCCCCACCCCCAAGTCTGTGGGCCGGGCCGCCTGGCCGAGGGCTTCACTCCTGGTCCAGCATGGCCGTTGGGTGCAGCGCGGCGGCAGCAGCCAGCGAGGCATGTGCCGTCGAGGGCGGAGGCCGCTGCGGACTCTGGCACCTGCGAAGCGGGAGGAGGAGGGTGACCAGAAGGCTGAGGAGAGTGGGCACCCGGCTCCCCTTCTTTTTCCCCAGGAGCCCAAGTTATCCTCTTCCAAACCCACCAGCTCAGCTCCACCCCAGCCACATGGGGCTCTAGACCGCCCCCCCCCCCCGTGCCCACGCCCCACGCCAGCCCTGGTGGCACTGACCAGGATCTAGACTTCCGGACTTTGGACGTGGCGGGCCGCTCCAGAAAGCTGTCCAGCCGCATGAGCCTCTCCATGTGCAGGGCCCGGGGGTCTTGCTCTGGGTCGTGGGAGAATTCCATCTCAAAGATGGCAGGCGGGGACACGTCCAGCTCCAAAAACATGATGTTCTCAGCCTGGGGTGGGGGGGGTGCCACATCAGACAGGGGCGGCCACCCTGAGGATGCCGGGTGCTGGGTGCTCCAGAAGTGGGGCAAGGAGCCAGAGCAGAGGCAGCCCCCTCCCACCTGCTCCCCCTGCCCTGCCCCCGCGATCTGCTGGACCGTCCTGCCCAGTCTCTTACCCGGTATCTGGGGTGGGACCCCATGGCCATGGCAACCCGCGCGTATTGACTGATGGGCCGCTTGTAACCCACGGCGGAGGTTGGCCGTTTCTTCATCTGATTGTTGCTCCTGTGGGCAGAGGCCGCGTGAGCAGAGATTTCCTCCCCACACCGAGGGAGAGCTGAAATCCTAAGTGACTGCTCTATTCAGAGAAGCAGGAGAGGCCCTGCTCGCTGCCGGTTCTGGAATGTTCTTCTCCTGATTCTAATCCCACTAAAGCTAGGGGCACACAAGGAGATACGGATTTCTCCACATGGTTTCCATTCCCCCCACCTCCTACCCCCAGTAACAATGGTGGAGAGGGCTGAAATGAAGGTAAGAAATCCGATCTTATTTTAGCTTTTTGGGATTCAGATACTACATGATTTTACACGCTATACAGAGTCATTAATGAGTGACTTTACTTCCCTCATAGGACACAGCCCAAGAAAAAAAAAGATGGAGAACAGGCCTAACATGCCAGGGCCCCCAAATTCCTAAGCCTAAAACACTTTGAAAGGAACAAACTGGAGGACTCACATTTCCTGGTTATCAGAACTGATTACAGGGCAGAGGGAAGCACAGTGACACTTGGAGAACACAAGGGCACTTGCCTTGCATGTGGCTGACCCAGGTTCAATCCCCGGCACCACATATGATCCCCTAAACCCTGTTAGGAATGATCCCTGAGCACAGAACCAGGATTAAATCCTGAGTACAGAGAGGTATAAGCCCAAAAATTTATTTATTTTTTGCTTTTTGGGTCACACCTGGCGATGCACAGGGGATATTCCTGGCGATACACTCAGGAGTTACTCCTGGCAGTGCTCAGGGGACCATATGGGATGCTGGGAATCGAACCCGGGTCAGTTGCGTGCAAGGCAAACACCCTACCCGCTGTGCTATCTCTCTAGCCCCGTAAACCCCAAAATTTAAAAAACAAACAAAAAACATCCAAAAAAACAAGTAAGACTAGCCATCAGGACAGCATAGAACTTGAAAAACCACAGGCATACCGATCAACGCAACAGAATTAAGAATCCAGAAAGAAAATATATATAGTTTTTTTTTCAGTCTTGATTGTGGGCTGCTCAGGGCTCACTCCTGGCTCTGCGCGCGGGGATCACTCCTAATGGGGCTTCGGGAATCATATGGGGTGCAGGGATTGAACTCAGGTCAAGTGCCTGCAATGTAAATAGCCTATCTGCTGTACTATCTCTCTGGCCTGAATAGATGTTTTTCGAAAAAAAGATATTCAAGAGGGGGAAAAAAGTGAAAAGAGAAAAAAAAGGGTATAGATGTCTCATAAACATCATAAACACTTGCATGTTATTACTGGTCACTGGGGAATTGCGAATAGGAACTCCTCCCTGACCCCCTAGTCCCACAGGGCAGGACTGCGCGTCCATGAACTACAGAGGCGTGACAAACACCCACAGGCTTGGGGGCAACAGGGCGCAGCTGCCCTGGGAACAGCCTGGCAGGTCTTCAAAGTGTTAAACGCAGGGTCGGAGTGACAGTACAGCAGGTAGGGCGTTTGCTGGGAGCAATTCCCAGCATCCCATCCCATGGATACCAGGAGTGATTCCTGAGTGCAGAAACCCCTGAGCACTGCCAGGGGTGGCAAAAAAAAAAATGAGAGTGGAGGGGGTGGGAGTCAGCAGTAGAGGGTATGATTTACAAGGCTGAAGCCCCAAAAGCAACAAGCAGAGCAGAGTTACAGATATAATGCAGCACTTCCACTGAAGGAACTGCAAACAAGGACTCAGAGAGCTAGCTCGAAGTTTGGAGCACATGGCTGGCACACGCTGGGCCTGGGTTCAATCCCCGGCACCACATAGCCCCCCTCTACTCTCCCTGAAGCCCCAACTGATCTCTGGCCACACCGCTACCACTTGCGCGTGATCCCAGAGAGAACAACAACTGAGCATCTGAGTAATCCTCACATATCACAACAACATGTCGGGGGGAGGGCCGGAGAGGGTAAGAAACTTCAAACACATGAACTTGGATAGGAACATTCATGGCAGTCATATTAATAATCGCCCCAAAAGGCCAGAGAGATAGTACTGAGGTGAAAGCACTTTTTTTTTTGCTTTTTGGGTCACATCCGGCAATGCTCAGGGGTTACTCCTGGCTCATGCACTCAGGAATTGCTCTTGGCGGTGCTCAGGGGACCATATGGGGTGCTGTGAATCGAACCTGGGTCGGCCATGTTGGCTGTGTGCAAGGCAAACGCTCTACCCGCTGTGCTATCGCTCCAGTCCCCTTTCCAACCCCTTTTGCTTTTTCTATTTTCCTTTTGTATAATCTCGATTTATAGAGTTTCTCCTCCAGGGTTCCTATAACTTCCCAGCTACCATATCGATGCCGGATGTAAAGACTTCCTGCTGGAAGTAGTTCCCTCTCCCTCCGAAGGCCGTTCCAGGCTGCCCTTGGCTCTGTTCTCTGGCGTCCGTTAGTGGGATACAGGGCCTCCTGGACGGATCCGTCTTTTTCTCATGCTTCGTCTCGTTTACTTTCTTAGCCTTCCTGTGTCTCTCATTTCTGAGAAGTGTCATGCACTCCAGTTATGCCCATCTTTGTTCTCTCCTAGTCTCTCTCAGGGACATGCTGTTTTTTGAATCTGCGGGTGCCCTGTTTGACATTTCTCCTGCTCTCTGGGTCTCTCTCTCTCTCTCTCTCTCTCTCTCTCTCTCTCTCTCTCTGTCGGGATTTTTCTGCCCTGCCTGCCCCCTCTGCCCCTGCACCGTGAGTCCAACGGAGGCCCCCGGCAGACTGGAGGGTCTCAGGTCTGCGTTTTGTGGGCTGGGGATTGAGAGGCAGGCTCCGCTGTGGGTTCCCTCCTGCTCACGGAGGCCGCGGGCCAGGAAGCTCCAGACGTCGAGGTCCGTACCGTGTGCTGGAGATTTGCTGTCAGCCCTCCCTGAGCCAGGGGAGAAGGCACCGGCTCGGCCTGTCCTGTCGGATGATTCTGATTTCGATTTTGCATTGAAATGCGAGTCCTCTCGGTCTCCCTGTGGCGCAGGCCACCAGGCGCATCTCACCCTGCCCTTCCCGAGGCCTGTTCTTCAGAGCATCTTTTTGCCCCTACAAAGCAGAGAACTCCTGCTTGGTTCCTTCCCAGATTGTGTTCGTTATTTGGCTTCATACTGTGAAGTTTAGGAATAGCCTGTTCATTTTTGCAGCAAGACCAGTTGCGATTCAGACCGGGCTGCCATTGGGTTTGTGATTCCGTTCTGGTGTTGCCGTCTTAAGAATACTGAGTCTTCCATCCGTGAGCATGAGGCGCTTTCCAGTCATTTGGATTTTGTTTTGTCTTGGTTTGGGTTTTGTATTGGGGCCACACCTGGTGGTGTTCAGGGCTTACTCCTGGCTCTGGGCTCAGGGATCACTCTTGGCAGGCTTGGGGGAATCATGGGATGCCAGGATCAAACCCCGGTTGGCCATGTGCAAGGCAAACGCCCTCCCTGTTGTACTGTTACTCTGATGCCATCATTCGGATTTTTACTGTATTTCAATCCTGCTTTGTCGGCTTCAGAGCAGATGGTTCGCTTTTCTTTTGTTCCTTTGTGTTTCATTCTTTTTGATGCTATTTATAAATCAATTTTTCTTTACTAATTTTATTTTGCAAGTGTATATAGATACGCAGGTGGTTAACCTGATTATTATTATCCCTCAGAGTTTTAATTGGGCTCCTGAGGATTTTTTCTATATGAGATCATGGCATCTGCAACATAGATATATTTTACTTCCTCTCCAGTTTTTATTATTATTTTTTTTTCTAATTTCCCTGCTAGACCCCTTTAGAACAGTGTGGAATTGAAATGGTGAAACTGGACATCCTTTTGCCTCTGATCTAACAGTGGACATTTAATCTTCATACTTATGTACAATTTTTTTTTTGGTCACATCTGACGATTCACAAGGGTTACTGCTGGCTCATGCACTCAGGAATGACTCCTGGCGGTGCTCGGGGGACTATATGGGGTGCTGGGAATCAAACCTGGGTTGGCCACATGTAAGGCAAACGCCATACTCGCTGTGCTATTGCTCCAGCCCCTTGTACAATTTTTTCTGTAGGTTTTTTTTTTTTTTAGTTTTTTTTCAAATGTCTTTTACTTGCTTTTGAAAGTTCCTTTCCATTTCTAGTCTGTTAAGTGTGTTTCTTATAAAATGATGCCTTTTGGAGATGATATGTATTTCTAAGAAATGGGTGGGGGTTTGTTTGCTTTGCACATGTCTGGCCTTGGCTCAGTCACCATTATTCCATCAGATCGCCCAAACCTGTCAGGAGTGATTCCTGAGTATAGAGCTAGGAGTAACCCCTGAGCATACAGGTGTGGCTCAAAGACAAAAACTGAAAATTGGCGGTTGGTGGGGGAAGACATCTTTCACATTAACTTTTGGGGCCGGAGCTATCGTACTGTGGATAGGGATCTTGTCTAGGTACAGGGCCAGCCTGGGTTCAGCCCCCGGCATCACATATGTTCCACCCAGACCCTGCCAGGAGTAAGCCCTGAGCACTGCTGGGTGTGACCCAAAAAAGAAAGCAAACTGAAAAAAAACTGTTACTTTCTATTTTTTATTTATTTTTGATTGATCAGACACAAAACTGTTAATTTAGACGTCAAATCAACTTTGCATTTTGGGGGCTGGATCAGGCTTGGGCACAATGTGGAGCTTGTTTTCTCTGTCACTGGAGTCAGTGTGCTCGTGTTCCAGTGGGGCTGGGGGTCCTTGTGTGGAAGACACGGGCCTGAGTTTCCTCACGGTGTCTCTGTGCATCCTTCTGTCAACGTGGTCCTTTTCCTCTTGCTTAGCTCATGGCCGCCTTAGCCGGTGTCGGGCCCCCCAACCCACGGGCAGACCCTGAATGCTGCAGTATTCTGCATGGACTTGTGGCCGCCGTGGAGACGCTTTGTAAAATCACAGAGTACCAGCACGAGGCTCGCACCCAGCTCATGGAGAATGCAGAACGGGTAGGCAACCGAGGACGGATCATCTGCATCACAAATGCAAAGAGGTGAGGCGCTGGGCACAGCCACGCTCCCGCTGAGACGTCCAGAGGCCTCCTGCTCTTCTGTGGGAGAGCGCAGGTTCTCCTGTCAGCTTCAGGCAAACCGCCTGTGGCCTCTCTGGTATTAAGCGCTAGTTTTCTCATTCTAAAACAAAGACTCGACCCAGTGGGAATCTTCCCTTCCCACTGTGTGGGTCAGTACAGATGCTTTCCTCACCGGCTCTGCAGCTGCTGGTTTGGGTGTTGTGAAGGAGACCACAGAAGACCGTCCTTATGCCCATGTGGCTCATTTCCATGACCGTATTGAGTACCGAACACAGGGCACAACTGGGGAAGCGACTTTCCTTTGTCCTGGTATGTGTCCCTCCTTTAAGTTTGTCACATCTTTTCTATCTTAGTGATAGCCATGTGCGAATGCTTGAGGACTGTGTCCAGGAGACAATCCATGAGCACAACAAGCTGGCAGCAAATTCAGATCAGTGAGTATAACCCCTCAGATCACTGGGTATGACCCCTCAGATCAGTGGGTATGACCCCTCAGATCAGTGGGTATGACCCCTCGGATCAGCAGGTATGGGCCCTCAGATCAGTGGGTGTGATTCCTCAGATCAGCGGGTATAGTCCCTCAGATCAGTGGGTATAACCCATCAGATCAGAGAGTGTGACCTTCTCAGATCAGCGGGTATGATCCCTCAGATCAGCGGGTATGATCCCTCAGATCAGTGGGTATGACCCCTCAGATCAGTGGGTATAACCCATTAGATCAGAGAGTGTGACCTCAGATCAGCGGGTATAATCCCTTAGATCAGTGGGTGTAACCCCTCAGATCAGAAAGTGCGATGCCCTCAGATCAGCGGTTATCACCTCTCAGGTCAGCGGGTATAACCCCTCAGATCAGTGGGTGTAATCCTTCAGATCAGGGGGTATAACTCCTCAGAGCAGGGGGTATAACCCCTCAGATCAATGAGTGCCATCCTTCAGATCAGTGGGTGTTAATCCTTCAGATCAGTGGGTATAACCCCTCAGGCCAGGGGGTGTAACCCCTCAGACCGGGTGGTATAACCCCTCAGATAAAGTGAGTGTAACCCTTCAGATCAGGGGGTGTAACCCCTCAGATCAGTGGGCGTGACCCCTCAGGTCAGTGGGTGTAGCCCCTCAGTGGCAAACTTGCCGTTTCTCAGTCATGTGTTTCATTCTTTCCAACCATTTCAGAGACGATTGGTAGCGTTCCCTTGAGTTCCGCGCAGTCCTGCCATTAATGAAAATACATGTGTGCTGAGAAACCTTTTTGCCCCTGTTTTCCCTTTCACTCTAGAGGCAGCTTCATTATTTTCTCATGGGAAAAGTGACTTGAAGGAGAAAATAATGCATAAACTTACAGATTTTGTTTGTTTTTGTTGTTTTTGAGTCACACCCGGCAATGCTCAGGGCTTCCTCCTGACTCTGCACTCAGGAATCTCTCCTGGTGGGGCTCGGGGGACCAAATGGGATGCCGGAGATTGAACCCGGGTCGGCCGTGTGCAAGGCAAG
>JAOXYA010048483.1:0-12305 GCA_028565675.1 Sorex palustris | reverse complement strand
CTCCTGGCTCTGCACTCAGGAATTACTCCTGGTGGTGCTCAGGGGACCATATGGGATGCCAGGAATCGAACCTGGGTTGGCCGCATGCAAGGCAAATGCCCTATCCGCTGTGCTATCTCTCCAGCTCAACAGGTTCTTAAACTAGAGCCAAGACTGCAACTCAAAGGGTTGTGATGGGGCGTGATGGGGTCCCGGTACCCTTGCCCGTCTCATCTCTGCCCTGCAAGGCTCCACCAGAATGTCCAGGGATGAAGGCCATGGCATCTTCATGGGTGCACGAAGGATCCCCGAGCAGGGTAAAGGATGAAATCTGGAGAGGTTCATGGGAGAACTAACCTGGTGAAGGCTCCTTTTCTTCTCTTGTATTTGATTTGGTTTGGGCGTCACATCTGTGAAGCTCAGGACCATTCAGGGGACCGAGACAGTCCTGGGGACCAACCAGGAATCATACTTGGCCTCTCATATGTCAAGAACAGCTCTCCAGGGGGGAGGGGGAATTATGTCCCTCAGCAGTAGTCAGGGCTTACTCTGGCCTCTGTGCTCAGGGATCACTCCTGGTTGGGACCATACAGTATGCCCCCCAGGTGGCTGTGTGCAAGGCAAATGCCCTGCCTGCTGTACGATCTCTCCAGCTCCCCAGATAGATCTTTTTCGTTTGTTTGTGTTTGTTTTGGGATCACACTTTAAAGTGTTTAGCAGCTATTCCTGGGTCTGTGCTTTAGGGAACCTGCTCAGGGAGGAGCTGGAGTCTGGGCAAGCCCTTTATGGCAAGCACCACCCCACTGCCTGCCTCGCTGCCCTGCTTCTCTCCCTGTTAATCACTAGATCTTTGTTCTTAGTCTTTGGCCACATCTGGCAATGAGCAGGGGCTACTCCTGGCTCTGCACTTAGGAATCACTCGATCCTGGTGCTCGAGGGATCATATGAGATGCTGGGAATCGAAGCTCGGTTGGCTGCATGCAAGGCAGGTGCCCTCCCTGCTGTATTATCGCTCCGGACCCACCAATCGTTAGATCTTACCCAAGAATGGCCCCTTCTGCCTGGCTGCTCCTTCCCCCAATCAGCCTGTCTCTTCCTCCCTCCTTGATTTTACTTCTTTCTTTCTTTCTTTCTTTCTTTCTTTCTTTCTTTCTTTCTTTCTTTCTTTCTTTCTTTCTTTCTCTCTCTCTCTTTCTATCTTTCTTTCTCTTTCTGTTTCTTTCTTTTTCTCTCTCTTTCTCTCTTTCTTCTTTCTTTCCTTCTTTCCTTTCTATCGAATCACTGTGAGATAAACAGTTACAAGGCTGTTCATGATTTGGTTTCAGTCATACAATGCTTCAATACCCATCCCTTCACCAGTGCACATTTCCCACCACCAATGGTGTCCCCAGTTTCCCTCCCACCTTCTATGGCAGGCACTTCTCTCTCTCTCTCTCTCTCTCTCTCTCTCTCTCTCTCTCTCTCTGTGTCTGTCTGTCTGTCTTTCTCTTTCTCTCTCTCCACACACACTTCTGGACATTATGGTTTGCGGTAAAGTTCCTGAAAGATTATCATGTATATTTCTTTACCTACTTTCAACACTGCGGTGGTCATTTCCAACTGTCACTGCCTAGCTCCGTCTCTTCTTCAGAGACTGCCCGCCAACTTTTGTAGAATCAGGCGTGTGGGGTCAGAGTGATTGTCCAGCAGTCAGGGTGCTTCCTAGCATGTCGCCAACCCAGGTTTGTTTCCCAGGATCTGATAGGATCCCTTGAGCATCACCAGGAGTGATTTTTGAGTGTAGAGCCAGGCGTAAGCCCTGAGCATCTGCAGGTATGACCCCCAAACAAACAAAAGAAATTGGCTGCAAAAACACCTCAGAGCACTGAGCGCCACTCTGCATGCGGGTCTCCCAGGTTCTGTTTCCTGGCACTGCACAATCCCCCAGGATCCCAGGGCGAGGAAACTTAAACACCCACCACAAAAAAGTCTCCAGAAATGGGCCAGAGAGAGTATAGCGAGTAAGGCATACTTGCCTTGCATGTGGCCAATCCAGGATTTGATCCCTGGCATCTGTAGGGTGCCCCAGCACTGCCATTAGTGACTCTTGAGCAGAGACAGAAGTAGCCCCTGAGGGATGCCTAGTGTGATCCTCGAAAAACGAACCTCCAGAAATAATTTAAAAATGTGATTCTAGGGGCCGGAACAATAGCACAGCGGGGAGGGCATTCACCTTGCACAATCTGGGTTCAATTCCCTACATCCCATATGGTCCCTGAGCACTGCCAGGATTAATTCCTGAGTGCAGAGCCAGGAGTAACCCCTGAGCATCACAGTGTGATCCGAAAAGAAAAAAAAATATGATTCCATGGATGTCCCTCAAGTTCCCCCACAGCGACTTAGGGTCAGTTGAAATTGATACCTGGGCCTCAGTTTACTCCTTCAGTTCATCAGCACTTTATCTCACATAACCTACAACTTACAACACTCCGGCGATGGTGCTGTAGGCTATTGAAGCCCAGGACAGGGCTGGGGCCCGAGAGTCACTCTGGGATGGACAGATTGTGGCTGAGTGGCCAGTGAGTGGCTGAGGTCCAAGAAAACAAGTTGGTCATACTACAAACAGGACCTGGAACAAAGGAGAAGCACATTTTTCTCTTTTCCATAAAAAATGAGGACCCCGGGCTGGATCCATAGTCCAGTGGGGAGGGGACATCTTATACATCTGACCTGGGTTCAATCCTTGGCATCCCATAGGCTCCCCCCAGCACTGCCAGGAGTGATTCCTGAGCTCAGAGTCAGGAGTCAATCAGCCCTGAACATAGCCAGGTGTGGTCCCCAAATGAAAGTAGTAAATAAATGAGGACACAGGGGTTTGAGAGATCAGACAGGCTGGGGTGGGGGAAGAAGGCACTCGTTTGACATGTGACCAGCCCCAATTTGATCCCCGGTACTGCCAAGCTTCATTATGAATGATCCCTTGGCTCCAGAGCGCAGGGTCGGCCCTGAGCACCACCAAGTACTGTCTCCAAACCCGCCCCAAGTCAAGCAAAACGAAAACAATGAGACCACCCAGGAGATTGCTTCTCACATGCCAGGAGTCTCAGGTTCGGCCCCCAGTTCCACCTTTATCTCCCAAGTCTGATCAGGGGGAAGAAGAGAGACAGAGAACAGGGAAGTGGCGGAGGATGCTGTTGGGGCCCGACTTTGCCAGAGCCCGGGGCTGGGAGGGGAAGGGCTGTCTAGGGAAGGTTGGGAGACAGGCAGCTGGCCAGCTCGGGAGAGAGGCAAACGCAGTGTCGCTGTTTCTTCCATAATGCATGCGCTGCGCCACTGGTCCCCAGAGGTCCGGGGAAGGAATAGATCATGTTTGCAGCAGGAGCAAAAGGAATCCATCATCTCCAGGGCAGCTGGCAAGGTCACACCTGCAAGGGATCCCTTGTCTCTGGGCTGACACCCCAGAGGGTCCCTCAGCACTGATCCCCCCCCCCGCCCCACATGATGCAGAGGGGACCAGGCACCTTCCAACTTCAAAGCAGGCACTGTCCTCTTGCAGGGGCATCTGCTAACAGTCAGCCCTGGCTTGGGGAGCTGTAATATTTGCAGAGACTGTGCCTCTGATACACTCCACTCTCAGGGTCGGAGGGTTCCACACCCTTGGCCCCAGGAACCCCCACTTTCTCCCACCTACAGGTTAGAGAAGAGCATTCCCAGAGTCCTGGATTATTATCAAACTATGTCAGGATGATTCTTATTTATTTATTTATTTATTTATTTTGGTTTGGGGCATGTATGGCAGTGCTCAGGGCTGGCTCTTGGCTCTGCACTCAGGAACTACTCTTGTGGTGCCCAGGGAACCCTATGGGATGCCGAGGATTGAAACTGGGTCTGCTGCATGCAAGGCAAATGCCCTCCTCACTGTACTATCCCTTGGGCCCCTGTATATGAATTTTAAAAAGACAAGTCAAGAGAGATGGCCCGGGGAGGGGCGGGGGGGGTGTAAGGCACCTGCTGACCCCTCGTCCAGCCCCAGCACCACCTAGGAGCCCCCAAGCTCAGCCAGGAGTCGTCGCCAAGCACAGAACCAGGAGCGACCCCTGAGCACTGCCAGCTGTGGTTCTTGAACAAACAAGAGAATGATCTTGTTTTGGGTTTGGGGGCTGCTCTTGGCAATGCTCAGGGGTCACTCCTGACTCTGGCAGTGCTCAGACTATCTGGGATACCAGGGATCGAATCTGATTTGGCTGTGTACAAGGCCAGCACCTTGCTGTGCTATCACTCTGGCCCCTACAATGAAGGCCTTAACCATGAAGGCCTTGGTCATTTCTCAATTTGGGTTTCTCTGTGAAGGGAAAAGTAAGCATCCGTCAGCCCTTGTGGTCAGAGAATGAGCTGGAGGCCGAGGGGTCCCAAACAGAATTGTTCAGCTCTGCTGGTGCCCGATGAGTTAGATTCAGGCTTGATCACCCCAGGAGGGTCAAACCCCACTCATACTCTTCTAGAAAGAGAAACCAGTTTTACCCTGTCCTACAGATAAAAAAAAAAAAACGGATTTTTAATCAAAAAATATTTGGGCCATACTCAGTGGTTCTCAGGGCTTATTCCTGGGCCTGTGCTCAGGAATGACTCCTGGGTCTGCTTGGGGGACCCTATGGCATGACGAGGATCAAACCCAGAGCTGCCTCATGCCAGGCACATGATCTCCTGCTGTACTGTTGCTTAGGTTCTTGCATCCTCTTTCTTTTTTTGTTTGGTTTGGGGTCCCACACCCGGCGATTCTCATGGGTTACTCCTGGCTCTGTGCTCAAGAATCACTCCTGGTGCTACAAGGAGTGAGGGACTGAAGCTGGCTTGACTGCATGCAAGCCAAGTGCCTCACCTGCTGTGCCATGGCTTCAGCCCCTCCTTCTCTTATCTTCATGGAGAAGCTAGAAGATGAGCTGTTTATCTACTTTGTTACAGAATGCTAAACTGACTTCTCCTGAGATGTTAAGATGCTGAAAGTCTTCTCAGCACTGAAGAGAAATCACAGGTGGGTAGTCCTGGTGCAATGGGCAGGCACCCGGGGATCAAACTCAGGGCCTCAGTTTTGAGCTGGGCCTCTGCCTGCCTGGAAGTCCCGGAGAAGTGTGAGTGGCTTCAACACTGTTTCTCTTGGGGTTGGAGCGATAGTATAGCGTGTGGGGCGTTTGCCTTGCACACGGCCGACCCCAGGTTCAATGCCCGGCACATCCCATATGGTCCTCCGAGCACCATCAGGAGTAATTTCTGAGTGAACAGCCAGTCCTGAGCATCACGGGGTGTGTCTCAAGAAGCAAACACACACAAATACATACAAACACACACACAAACAACCCCCTCCCCCCAAAAAACAGCCCCACTATCTCTCTCACTCCTTCTCTGACTCTCTCTCCGAGATTGGACCTAGAGAGAGACTCAAGGGCATCACCAACCGGGGAGCGATGCCAAGCAGGGAAGGACTCGCTCTCTCAGGGCTAGCACTGGGTCTGCCTCAAGCTGCTCGCAGAGGTAGTTTCCAGAGGGCAGTGGGGGGGGCAGTTTTGAGGACAGAAGCTGTGCTTTGCTCGAAGCGAGCCTCCTCCTCCAAGCTGCTGTTGAACACCCCTCTCCTGTCTCCCCCCTCATGCACTCTGCTGGTTCTCCTGCAGAATTTATACAATCTCATTATATATGTATCTCCTGCTCAGTACCTTCCACCCTTTCCAGAAACTTATAACTCATAAATACCATTTCTAGCTTCATCTGGCGTCTGGAGGTGGGTAAACAGCTCAAAAAGAGCCCATTTGATTAACTCTTACCTGGGCAGATGCAGCAGAGATGGGAGAGCTTAGGGTTGCCTGGCTACAGGGAGGAAGCGGTACTCGAACACAGGGTAGAAGGGGAGTCTGCGAGAGGCTAGGAACCCTGACTCTGGGCTTCTCCCCAACCACTTCGAATGTTCTGGGTATCTGAGGACAAACCATGATTTTACGGAGACAGGCTTTAGAGTCCTGAAGCAAGGCTTGCTGAAGGGTAGACAGGAGAGAGATGAGGTGGTAGCAAGCTGGCCACAAGGGACAGTGGCCTCTCGAGGGGACCAGAGAGTTAGGAGAGAGATGATGAGGTTGGCCAAAGCCCTTCATGCCCAGGTTGGAAATACACCTCTGGATCTAGAACATTCCTTGTTCTGCTTTGGGCCATTGCTCATCAGTGTTTGGCTAATGAGTCCCCCATTCTCACCCTCCAAATGGGAAGACCCCACCCCTTCCTGCTCAGCCATACTGGATTTGACTACTAGGCTGCTGGCTCTGTAGGACACAGAAATGTTGTCTTTTTTTTTTTTTTAATTTTGAACCTGGCAAGACGAAGGACGAGCAGCTTTCTTGTCTCCATGAGGAGGGGAAACATAAGAAAAACAAACAAACAAACGACAGTAACGAATAAAAACTCTGAGAAAAGGTGGGGGAAAGGAAAAAGAGAAATTAGGTATCTCTAATTAGAAATTAGAGATGTAGTTTAGTTTTCTTTTTTCTTTTTGGCTCACACCTGGTGATGCACAGGGGTTACTTCTGGCTCTGCACTCAGGAATTACTCCTGGCGGTGCTCGGAAAACCATATGAGATGCTGGGAATCGAACCCAGGTCGGCTGCGTACAAGGCAAATGTCCTACTCACTGTGCTATCACTCCAGCCCCCAGAGATGTAGTTTTGAGGCCTCTTCATACCCCACAAGTCCAGATGCACCTAAAAATAAGGTTGTGCATTCAGGAATACAAAAAAAAAAAATCTCAGGCGGCACAACACGGAGTTCAGGAGAGTCTTGATCGAGCCATTCAAGGGAAATGAGAGTGTTAGGAATACCTTTTGGTTTTCACCTCCCACAGTGCTGGCACCATCAAGGTTGGCCGTCTTCTTGATATCTAGGGTGGCCAAGAGTGATGGGGCGGGGGTGGTGTTCAGACTCTTCTCATGGAGAGAATTTTTCTCCTAGTACTACCTATAGATCAAAGATACCTCTTTCCTAGACACCCCCAGCCAGCATCCCCTTGTGCCTTCTTATAGTTCTGACTTTTGTCCTGTTCCTCACCCTGGACCAATCTTTGTGGTTTGCCCTGGTAGACCACCTCTGAGAGAGACCCACTTTGATTAGTGTCCAGAATTTAGGCATACCAGATGCAGGGAGTGAGCTCAGCAGTGTTTGCATATATCAGTCATCCTAAGGTCTGGGGGAGGGGGACATCACTATCTCCCCCAGGAAGGACTTAGCCAACGGTATCACACTGCTTTCGGATGTGGATAACTCGGGTTCAAGCCCAGGGCTTCTGACAGTCAGTCTTGGGACTGTCCCCTTACCACCCCCCCCATATGAGTCTTCTGCCTACTCCCAGACCAGTCTATTCTAGATACTTGTCAGACCAGTCTATTCTAGATACTTGCCCCCCTCTGTTCTGTCTGGCTTCATGCCCTCCGTCAAGTATTCTGGAAGTTTATCCCTGTGACACTTTTTCACTTTCTGGCCAGCAAGACCATCTCTTTGTGTACTCAGCATGTTTTGGGGGGTTCCGGTGAGTCACAGCAACCTGAAGCTCTTGTCTTCGAGTCTCTTCTGTGGACAAGTGTTGGGTTGTCCAAGGAGTGGAATTGTTTTAACGGTTTAGCTAAGATGCCACCCAGAATGGTCCAAATTTTTTGTTCGGGGGACACACTTGGTAGTACTCAGGAATCACTCCTGCTGGTGCTCAGGGCTGAGTCCTGACTCTGTACTCAGGGACCCTACAAGGTGCTGGGAATCGAAATGGTAAGCTGCGTGCAGGACAAGAACCTTCCCTGCTCTCCCATCTCTCTAGCTTCTAAGTGGACCCATTTGGACCAGCAACAGCCACCCCCCAAGTCTTGGCAGCCCCACCCCTTGCTGACTCTCTGTTGGGAGCCTTGGAAATTTGTGCTGATTTTTTTTTGGGTGAGGCTGTATTTTCTTGAGTTTTTTTTGGGGGGCGGGAGCCACACTTGGTGATGCTCAGGGGTTACTCCTGGCTCTGCTCTCAGGAATTACTCCTGGTGGTGCTCAGAGGACCATCAAGGATACCACGTACAAGGGAAGTACCTTATCCATGGTGCTCTTGCTCCAGCCCCTTTCTTGGGATTTGATGAGTATTTCTATGGAGCACAGTCCCTGCTCCAAACAGACATCCTGCCTTCTCTGCTCTCCTCTTTTATTCTGCTTCCCATCTCTCCTCCGTCCGGCCCTCTTTGAAAGGAGGAGCAGCGGGAACTGGCCAGGTTAGAGATTCACCAGGATACCAGTCCAGTAGGACCAAGGGACCTGGGGGGTCAAGTCAAGTCCCCCCACTGGCCAGTGGGGTGGAGAGCCTGGTGGGGAGAGCCAGGTCCCTAATGGGGTGTAGCAGAAAGTCTCAGAGCTGAAAACACACAAATGTAAATGAGAGTAGGCATTTTAAATATATTAAATGGTTTTAATTTTCTTATTTATATAGGTCAAAATCATATGGTAATCACTAAGTAGCCCTTACTGATCATACTGATTTATTTTCTGATTTATTTCATCCTATTTGTCACTTCTTACAGTTTTACTGGAGTAACAATAGAAAGTAAATTTGTTATGTGCCAAAGAGGGCAGGTTGGGATTGGGGAGGGAAATTAGTGGAGGGAAGGATATTGGTGGAGGGAAGGTCACACTAGTGCTGTTGGAAAAGAAATGCTTCAAATAACTGTATAATGAACAGCTCTGTGAATCATGGTGTTTTTAATAAAAATCAGTTTAAAAAGAAAAGTCTCAGTGTGCATTTGAGGGGGTGTTTTGCTCTGGGCAGGGGGTCTCAGGTTAGCAGAGTGCATTTTGCCTTTCTGACCTATCCTAGATGGTTCCCTCCACTCAAATTTTCTCTTGAGAGTGCAGGAGGATATTGGGTCTCAGTTTATTAAGGGGAGATTGGATTCTTTCCCTCATACCTCCAAATGGATCCTGCCCCCACAAGCTTTCTTTTTCTTGTTCAATGACATCCGAGGCTCACAAGTAACTCCCAATTTGGGGGCAGGGTGAGTCCTCAGGGGTTACTTCTAGAACTAAAAGACCAAACTACGGGCCTGAGCGGTAGTACAGCAGGGAGAGTGTTTGCCTTGCACACAGCTGACCTGGGTTCAATCTCTGGCATCCCATATGGTCCCCTGCGTACCGCCAGAAGTAATTCCTGAGTGCAGAGCCAGGACTAACCTCTGAGCATTGCATGACCAAAAAGAGCCAAAAAAATTAAAATAAAAGACCAAACCAAGTCAGTTGGTTTATTGCCTGGGGCTAACAGAGCTGCCTGGCCCTCTGGAGCTGGGAAATATTGGGCAGGAGTATCTGGGGATAGAACTTGGGGCCTTATGCATGCTAGGCACGAGTTTGGGAGCCCTGAGTTCTGCCCCACCTTTTAGGCCTTCGGGTTCCCATTTTGCAGAGGCCCAGAAGGCAGAACGATTGCAGAATAGGGTAGAGGACAGACAAGATGCAAAGAGAACTCCGGACTGTGCCCGCTGGGCTGGGCCTGGCCACGGGCCACCAGCCAGGAGTGGGGATGGAGCCTGCTGAGCCCTCGTTGGAAGCTAGCCAGGCAGGAGGGAACAGAGGAAAGGGGGGTGCAGATGCTGTTGTCTCATCCTCCCAGAATGGTGTTTTTCCATTGCCACCAAATCCAGAGGGCCTGGCCAGATACAGACAGACTCTTTGCAGGGTGCCACCCAGAAGGCTTCGTGGAGGAAGCAGACTGGGGTCAGCTTCAACCTGGCAGGGCCCTGAGCCCAGAGATAAGGAGAGCACTAGAGCCCTACCAGGGAGCCTTTATAACAACTGCAGGCATGGCCCCCAAGCACTATCAGGGGTCACGCCTGAAAACTGCTAGGGGGCGCTCCTGAGCACAGAGCCTGAAGTAGCCCTCCCCCCCAGCACCACCAGGGGTCGCTGCAGAGCACAGAGTCAGGAACATGCCCCTGAGCACCATGAGGGGACGCTACAGAGCACAGGTCCACCCCCAAATCCTCGTGGTCTGATGCTGACGCTGGGGCTTTCCTGAGCAAGGGCTTGCAGCCCTGGAGCACGTCCCTGGTGCTGCCCCTCTAAGCTCTCCTTGAATGGCGTCTTCCTGGACAGAGAGAGGTAGACTGTTATGCTGGGGTCTTGCATGGATCAGGGGTGCCCCGAGGTGAAGGATTATTCCTGGGGGCTGCAGGAGGCCAGAGGCAGATGCCTGAGAAGCAGATTGTCCCCCTCCTGCACCCTCTGTATTGGGGTCCTCTCTCCCTGGGGGTGAGGATCCGTCAGCTCAGGTTGACTCTGCTCCTGCCTCTGCTCCTCCGAGGGAGCTGGGCTGAGACTCCAAACACAATTCCAGATGGGGATCATTGAGGTGCACCCCCTGGGACCCAGAGGAGAGAGTCAGGAGCTCCTTCCTCAGAGCCACGCCGGGAACAGGAGAGTCAAGCAGGCAGGGCTGAATGCTTCTGGAACCTTCTAGAATAAGTCTCAGCTATTCCCCATTATGGTCTGGAAGGGCTCCTGTCCGAGGAGAGGGCAGGGATGAAGGCTGAGCAGAGCTGGGAGCTAAGCAGGGAAGGGGCTTGGGGGCGGGGGGTTGCAGAACCCTGCTTGTCACACGAAGCTAGCGCCGTTGTCCCTGGTTGGCCTCAGCCAGGCCCTGGGGACGGCAGGGAGGGAGACCCGGGTGTCTAGGCTCTGGCAGACAGACGCTAATGAAGACATTCGCGGATCTGCTCCCCCATGAGGCTTTATGTAAGCGCTGCCAGCGGCCCAGCCGCCGCAAACACTGCAAAGGGCACTTTCTTCTCTGGCTGCGGCCTCAGAGTGAGCATGAAGACACACTGCCCCTACCAGGGCCTGGAAGGGGGGCTTGCAAAGACCACAGCAAAGCCAGGGGCGCCGCGTGTCCCAGCCAGGTCCCCAACCCAGGCGGAACCAGGCCAGGCTGTAGAGGGACTGAAATCCACATCTCCACGACCGCGCCAGGGGCCGAACATTCGAGTTCTTCCAGGGTGACGGGGTCAGACTGTCTGCTCTGTGACAGGCGAGCTCGCCGGTGCCTCTGACATGCCTGAAAAATCTGGCGGCCCCATCAAAGGGGGAAATTGCACAGGCAGGGACTTGGCCTCAACCTAGACTCCTGGCTTGTTGGGTAAAGTGGGGTCTGGGCTGGAGGGCAGGAGAGAGCCGCTGGGGTGACAGGAGGCTGGGAGGGGACCCCCAAGGGGGCAGATTTTAGGTTCTCAGCTTCCTCCGTAAGAGAGGAACAGAAGTACTTGGGGGCCCCGCAATCCTGCAACTGCTGTCCAAATCATTCTGTGTTGGGGGGGGGGCTGACTTGCTGCTGCACGCCTGCGCAGTCCTAGGGAGGGGTGTGGCTAAGGTGGGCGTGGCTGACACTGGGCGTGGCTGAGATGGAGCAAGGCCAGGACTGGGAGGTTTGGGATGGGGGTACAGGGGTCAGCGGGCCAAAGTCACACACTGTCCCCTCCCCCCCACACGTAAGTGGCCTTGAACACACTTCTACTGGGCCTTCCTCAAAGCGTGGGGGTGGGGGACCTTTTAATGCTAATCTACCGCGCAGAACCACCAAGTGTAGGGCTCATTAGGGCGACCAAGGGTGTGTCTGGGTGGGTCCCAGGAGCGGGAGAAGGGGGCGGGAGAGCAGGAGGGGAGACCATGGTGGGCTTTGTGGCTTGGTTCTGGGGTGTGCAGTTCACGGCGGATGACGAGATATGCGCTGCACTGGGGGCTTGTCTCAGTTGTCCCAGCTGGGGTTGCAGACAAGACCCAGAGGACAGGCGTGCGGGCCTGGCAGTCGCCAAGCTCAAGTCCAGTCCCTGCTCTCTGCCCGGAACTGTCCCATCAAAGTCAAGACACAGTGAAAGTCAGTGGCATCGTGAGGGCGCCAGGGTGCCGCTGTCTGGGTTGGGGTTAGAAAGTCGAAAAAACAGGAACTGCGGGGGAGGTGGGGCTGGGGGAGTCTTCTTGGAACCAGGTGTGAGGGTGTGCCACCCGGAGTCCAGATTGCGCATGGAGGGGGTCCGGTTGGCAGAAAGTTTCAGAACACCTAGATTTTTGGTCAATATCTTTCTTTGGGAGGGTGGAGGGGGCTGTGTTGGAACCACACTTTTGGAGCTATACCTGACTCTGTGCCCTAACGCAGCCAGGAGTGATCCCTGAGCATTGCTGGCTGAGTCACCCAAACAAAATCAATTAATAAAAATAAAGTCAAGGGGCTGGAGCGATAGCACAGCGGGTAGGGCGTTTGCCTTGCATGCAGCCAACATGGCCAACACAGGTTCGATTCC